>BMAU01005845.1:0-223686 GCA_019973935.1 Trichonephila clavipes
AGGCTGTTTTCGGTCAATGTTAAAGGATAGGGATGAAACGGCAAAGACATTTGTGGGCAGGAAAAGCTCCAATAATAATAAAAAATTTTATGGATATAAAGAAAATAATTGTTTAAAGGATAGTGTTTTTTTGATTTTGGAAAATTACAGTATTCAGCATTTTTGCAAAATGAAATTTGACTTTTCTATGTTGATAAAAAGTATAGGAGGGTGGAAACATAAAAGACATTTTAACAGAGAAAAAACATTTTTAAGTAGAATTAAATAGTATATAAGAAAGCAAGAAGCTTCCCTCTTTGGACTAGTGTAGCCAGAATTAAGTTTTATGTTTTTCTTAATTAACTTCTTTTAAAATTTTAAGTTCATTCTGAATTATTTTGGCATAGTTAGGACTTTATCTCAAACAGAGGGCACCACCATCGTTTGAAAGCGAATTTATTCTGGCTACGAATACTTATTTTTGGCGATATCTTTCTGAAATATAGTCGCCAGCTGAAATTATGGTAACTTGCAAATTGTGACAAATAGTGGACAATGGAAAAGGTTTATGATGTACAGAGATTTAACATCTCAAATCTGACGAACTTTCCGATTTAGGAAAGTTTTAAATATTTTCTGCATGTGTGCTTTAAAAAAAATCGTTTATAATTATACTGCTTAGATTTTTTTTTTGTCTGTTATTGAAGGAATGTCTGTAAGAATATTTAAATTCTGCGAAATGACTTAACGAAGAATGAAAGTATACTTACTTTATACTTGATCGAAAGTTGTGAATTAACTCTAAAGAACACAAATTATTACTACTCCTTACTAACAAATTAAAATTTTAATCTAATTGTTGTAATGCATTTATTATTATTATATTATTATTTTCTTTTTAACTAACAAAAATTTTTTTCCCATCGATTTTATATTTGACGTAAAACTTTACCATAAACCATTGGAACAATTATTAACACAAAATATTGTTTTCTAATTTAATTAACAGAAACTTATTTGTTCAATTAATTATGTTCCAGTTCTAAGCCGCTACAAATTCTCAGCACACTTTTGTGAAAAAATAGTGTAAAATATTATCGATATATGATATATTTACGGAATGAAAGTGGCTGCGATACCTAGTGGTCAAGGTAACGTACTCGTGGCTGGTGTGTCATGAGTTCGAGCCCTAGTACCGCTGTAGTTCTTGTCGTAGGGGGAGCGATGAACGTTAAATCTGAGAGCTCAAACGTCCTCTCATTAGTGTGGTAGTTGAGATGGGAGGTGCAAGCTCATGTGTCGTCCTCGTCACTTGACTATGGTTCAAAGTTACGATGTCCGTCGCCAAAGCTCTCGTGTAGCTGATCAATATGACGTTTATATTCAATCACTAACTTAAACAAGGGGTAAAAAATAATAATAAGGAGTGAATTAATAAAAAAAGTGAATAATTAATTTACTTTACCAGCATTAAAAACTTTTTTCAGTCTTCGAATCTAAGCTGCACCAGAATTTGTGTAATCATGTGTTTGGAAAACACGAGAACTGTGGAATTTTTTGTAAAAAAAACAACATCGAAACTGATAATAAAGATTATTCAGTAATGCAATCGTCAGGTTTACTAAATGCTATTCAAAATGAAATAGGAAGAACTTTAGTAGCTTGCAGTAAAACTTTAATCTGGAATGCAACTAACAACCCCGCAGAAACTTTTATGAGCCAGTTGTGTAAAATATCCGGAGGAAAACGAATAGACTTCAGTAAATCTGGTGGTTTCAATAGGAGAGCTGACATTGCTGCCTTAGCTTTTCAAAGCCCTGCTCAACAATTTCACAAAAAAGCCTACAAAATAATTGCGAAGAAAAGTCCGAGTACTCCGCTAACTAAGTTTATATCTAAACGAAGAAATAGATACCTGAAGCAAATACAAAGAAAAAAATGGTTTCCAAACCCTCAAAAAATTAAAATTAAAAAGAAATGCAAACAGATTCTAACTATGGGGAGAATGTTGAAAGACCAGATGCCAGTACAGATATACGATAATTTAATGGAAAACCATCTTTCAAAATTAAAAGTACAAAATATCTATGATTTAGAGAGCAAAACTAGGGGGCAAGCATCTTCTGAACGATGGAGATATGAGAGGTCGTTGAGACTCTCATCTTCTTTTTCAAAGAAATTGCTTGCAGGAAAAAATCTACTCCGTGTTCGAAGCTTGTGCTGCGCATTGTGTATGGGTAGAGACTTATGCAATGCAGCAATGAAATATGGATTGGCAAACGAGGAGATCGCTCCGGAAGCAGTATGAGAGGGAATATTCAACTGAAGTAAAAATATGTGGCTTATTTGTGGACAAAGATAAACCCTTTTTATGTGCTTCACCCGATGGATTGGTTGGTGATGATGGACTCATAGAAATTAAATGCCCTTATTCAGCGAGATTTGAATCAAATCTGCTGGAATTTTTAATTACAAAAAAATAGTCTAGGTTTCAAATTTTCCAATGAAAGGGGAATCTATTTTACCATTAAAAACTTAAATCTTTAGCCTTCAAATACAAGGTCAGTTATTTAATACAACACCAACCAAAAAGTGAAGAAAATAAAAAAGATCTGTATTTATGGTGCAAAAGATTCATTAAATCTGCGTATAGAGGTAAAACGAATAGTTTTGAAAGGAATTATTCCAAAACTAGAAGTTTCTATATTTTAAAACAATCCCCTGTAGGGATGGAAGAACAATCACGAAGCATGCCTTTGAGGGAGCCGCCTATGCAGATGAGGAAACCTATAGTAGAAGCAAAAACAGAAAATGATTGATATTGCTAGGTTAGGTATCGAAACCCATATAATACATCAGAAACGAGATTAATATTTTCCTTTCGATATTAACGCGCTTCCCCAGTTTCTTGAAGCTCAATCTGGGACTATCGCCGACCTCGTCATTTCGAACTTCGATCAAGTGACGAGGGCGAAATCAGAGCTAGAAACCCAATCTCCCAAAATTTCTCCAACAGCAAACATATATAGTATCATCTACTTCAAACATTCGCTTTGAGGTTCAGCCTTCTACATAGCGGATCTTCAGCAGGGACACCAGAATTCAAACCGACGATGCAACACCACGTCGATCACGAGTTCGTAACCATGAACTCTTGCCTACTGTGACCTCCTATATCTTCTCGAACAGGATACCGTAAAAACTGTCCGTGATATATATTTTTATAATTAAGTATATTACTTAGCCATTTATTTGGATTCCTACATAGAATGAAACTATTATTTTGTTACCAAATATGCACAAAAATTAAACAATAATGCAATTTTCTTTGGTTTAAATATAATGTTAACTTCTCCAAATTGAAAAATTGTTATTGACATATATTCATTAAATAAACATAAATTTCTTAGAAAAAATAAAAGGCAATGTTTATATATTATATGCTTGGTTAATTGTGCTTGATAATTAATTGCCAGCCTATTTTCTCTCCCTTATAATGATATTTTAATCATTCTCTAAAGTTACAAAAGTAAATTTTAATTTCAAAATATCTTTCTTTCTTCCTTTTTTTGCTGAACATGAAATAATTTTGTAATGCTTATTTTCATTTACGTACCATTTCTTATAAAAATATTTTTTGAATTTGAAAAATATTTTATATGTAAAATAATGGTCAAAACCATAATTAACCAGTTTTTTAATGAAATATAGCTGCATACTGTCTTAGAAAAATATCAAGATTGATAACCTTTAACTTTTTAACATTTAAAACTACTTTTTAAAGAAAACTCTATTCAAAATTGTTTCCCTTAAACCTTTAATAATGTAATACAGGTGTAAGTGTATACCTAATTGGAAATTTCTGAAACATTTTTTTTGTACATAAGAACTTTATTTTGTAATACTTTTAGAAACATTTATTATTCCATTATAAAAGAATATTAAATCGTTTTTCTTTATATGTAGTGCCTACTAGATTGTGAACATTCCATTGTTTACTGTGCCGGGACCAACAAAACAAATTTATTCACGTTAATACATTGTTTTTGCACAACTAAATCGTTTTGTAATGGAAAATGAACTTTTATTTGTGGATAAAAACACCTATAATCAAGGAGAGCGAACAACTTATTGACGTTAAAAGACATTTGACGGTAAAATCTATATTAAAACAAGAACAGCTCTAAAATTTAGATTGCAAAATACATAGGATTTTTCCATAGTTAGAAACGAATAAAGCATTCATAACAAATTATCAGAATCCATGAGTCGAAAAGTAAGAGTTACATTTTAATCTCTCTCATGTCAAGATTCAACACCTTCCATTTCCCCGCCCCCCAGAATGTCAACAACAACAATAAGTATTTCGTGGTTTCATAGAGTCAAAGCTTCCTCTCCCTAGTAGGCAGAGAGAAAGGGGAGTAGCTCCCCCTATTACAGTGGCAGTAGAATTTTTTTCTTGCCTGAAATCAACCAAAAGCGTGGAAGCGAGTCGCGATCTCTATTAGTCTAAATCTTCACCTCAGCAATGACATCCAATACTCCCTAAAATAGCTGTAAATTTATGTTTCGAGATATCTTTCCGATTTTTTCGAAATTTCGCAATTGTCCATAATTCTGGAGATCTTCGTATAATAAGGACCATTATAAATTTATCATCTTCCATCCTCTCAAAAATTGACACATTTGTTGAGTAATTCAGAGTACCACTGAGAATTGTACCTCTCGTGAAATAGGTTGTCATATTCTATATAGTTCATATAGGTTGCCCTGTTCTATTGTATAAAAGTAAAATTGTCATACTGTTTGTTCATTAAAACGTGAAATTTAATTTTTCATTGCTTTAAATCCACCTATTCTTCCTTTAAAAATCATTTGTTCAGGAAAAATTAAACAGTTTCGTTCTGTACATCATTTATCTAGAGAATTGATCGACAAACTGTGTTCCACGAGTCCCAATAAAAAAAATGGGAAAGAAAAATTACAAATATGTATGCAAAATGGATTTATGTTCTCATGAAATTCGGTTAGCCACAATTATCTAAAGATCTTTTTTAACCTTGCACAATAATAAATGAATTTAAAACCGGTTTTTATGTAGGTAGATTGTAGAATACTATTGCTTATTATCCCAGTTCCACGGTACTTATACTAGTTAAAAGCCAAATATTTTAAACTTTTACATTTGTAGGGAAAACACCATAGTGAATGTTAAGAATATAAAAATTTATCTAAGGCAGAACAGATTCTGAGATTCTGTATAATAGTGACCATTATAAATTTATTATATCTTCCATCCCTCTCAAAATTGATACACATTTGTTGAGTAAGTAATTCAGAGTACCACACTCGAGAATCAGCCTTCGTGAAATAGTTGTCAACAAGTATTCTTATACAGTTCAGTTGCCCTGTTCCCCCATTGTATATATAAAAAGTAAAAATGGTATATCACACTGTTTGTTCATTAAAAACGTGAAATTTAATTTTCATTGCTTTAAATCCACCTATTCTTCCTTTAAAATCATTTGTCCAGAAAAAATTAAACAAGTTTCGCTCTGCGCCATCATTATTCTATCTAGAGAATTATCGACAACTGTGTTCCACGAGTACCACAAAAATGGAAAAAAAATTACAAATATGAATGCAAAATGGATTATGTTCCCGCTGAATTGCTAGCTACAATTATCTAAAGATCTTTTAACTTTTATTGTAATATAATAAAATGAATTCTTAAACCCTATTTTTATGCAGTAGATTGTGAATATACTATTGCTTTATAGTCCCCAGAGTTCCATCAATCTATAGCCTTTTATAAATAAATAAATATTTTGAAACCTTTACATTTTTGTAGGGGAAAAACACCTTATAATGAAGAAGTATAAAAATTTATTTACATATGAATAGATTCTGAGATCTTCGTGATAATAAGGACCATTATAAATTTATCATCTTCCATCCTCTCAAAATTGACAATTTTGTTGAGTAAATTCAGAGTACCACTGAGAATTGTAAATTCAAATAGGTTGTCATATTCTATATAGTTCATATAGGTTGCCCTGTTCTATAAAAGTAAAATTATCATACTGTTTGTTCATTAAAACGTGAAATTTAATTTTTCATTGCTTTAAATCCACCTATTCTTCCTTTAAAAATCATTTGTTCAGGAAAAATTAAACAGTTTCGTTCTGTACATCATTTATCTAGAGAATTGATCGACAAACTGTGTTCCACGAGTCCCAATAAAAAAATGGGAAAGAAAAATTACAAATATGTATGCAAAATGGATTTATGTTCTCATGAAATTCGGTTAGCCACAATTATCTAAAGATCTTTTTAACTTTTATTGTAATATAATAAATGAATTTTAAAACTTTATTTTATGCAGTAGATTGTGAATATACTATTGTTTGCTATCCCGAGTTCCACGAAGTAATTTTATACTAGTTAGTACAATATTTTGAAACCTTTTACATTTGTGGGGAAAAAACACCTATAATGAAGAAGATAAAAAAATTTATCGACATATGAACAGATTTGATGCTAAAATTTAAATTTAAGCTAGAAGACCTATATCTTAGGTTACCAATTCATGCCATATACGCAGAATTTCTCACACAGCTATGAACATTTCCATGCCATTCACAAAAATGTATTTAGAAAGTGAAAAATATTTTTAACGCGATAGGCAACAAAAAATAAAATACAAAAACGAATTGAACACGGAATATGAAATGCTACTGCAGATAATTTCAAAAACTTATACGTCGATAGTTTGTGTAAAAAATTGTGAACACATATCTCAGTTACTAAGTATAATGCATGCGTAGGTGACATTTGGATCACAAATTTATATTATCAATGAGTAAATAACATTAAAATTACATCATAAAATTTTTTAATAAAAAATATAATATTTTTTTAAAATTGTCTTTACATATAATATCAAAAATATATGTTTATCTATATAATTTAAATATTATTTTAAGATATATTCCCTTCAGCGAGGAAGGGGATTCCTCGAAAACATGTTACAGTTCTAGGGATTCCAAGAGTTGAAAAAGTTTGACGATTGACCAATGTCCAGAAATGAGAAGTCTTTCATGGTCAAGATTCACTCTGCTGCTTTAACCCCCTCCCCCGAAAAAGGAAAAAAAAAGAGCTAACATTTATTTTACCAGTTTTACGACTGTCACCCTCCCTTAGCCCTCCGCGTGTTCCCTTTCGCTGAAGGGGAGAATTCATTGAAAAGGTTACCCGAGAGAGAAATTTATTGCCCATCTTGGGAGTCTCGAGACAAATATATTTGTGCCAAAAATTTCGCAATAGCCAACGCCATCTAGATGTCATGTAAGGTGTTAAACTAATGGCCCGCCATCACCTTAAGGAGAGCTTGTTGGATATACTGTTCTAAAATTATTTTAAGGAAATAATAGAAACAATCTATTGTTTTAAAATTTAGTGGCAACACAACATTTCTTCCAATAGTTTGGCAATAAAAGATTGTGTTTACTAAATTTTCAATCGAATGGAATTTCTAAATCCAGTTTAAGAAGTGAGTTTTTAAATCATATATATATGCTTTGGTATAATTAATTTGATTGTTGTGAAAGTGTTATATAGTGCTTCATTAATTTGTATTTTAAGACTACAGTGGGTAGTAAAATTTTTACTAACATGCCCCAAATTTTTACTGGCTCTATGTAACTTAAAACTAAAATCATATAAAAAAATTGGTGATAAAAAATGAGTATAGTTTTTAAAAAATTTTAAAAACTTTCCATGCGTTTTGATTTTTTTAAATTCCATATTTTTACCTGATTTAACTTCTTTAAGCGAATTCTTTACAAATGTATGAATAAGCGTACGCACGTTCCAGTTGGTGTGTGCATGTGCTACAACAATTCATAAATCTCAAGGCAACACATACTCAGAAATTGTTTACGAATACGATCGACGTCACTCTCAATCATTATTATACGTTGCTTTATCACGTGTAACGAGTATTGAAGGATTATATATTACGACAAAAAATAATGATAAAACATTTTACCATTGTCGAAGACGATCGTCATCAACAATTGATTTGCAAGAGGAGCTTAAACGACTTTCATTGAACAAACTACAAACTATCAATGAAGATTTGATTAATTTCATAACGAACAGACAAGGTTTATCGATTTTTACTTTTAATTGCCAAAGTCTTACAGCTCACGCTGTAGACTTACAAGATTCAGTAATAAGAAATTCAAATATTTTAGTTTTATCAGAAACTTGGCTGGGCAATGAAAGTGATATATCTATTCCAAATTTCAACTGCATTGTGAAGAATAAACGACCAAATACGAGAGCAGGAGGAGTTGCGATATATCAAAATTCTAGCGATGCTGTTAACATTATAACTCCATCCATGGAATGTTCTGTCAGTCAATCCGATATTTATGGTACCATACAATCTTCAGTGGGGGATTTGTGCTTGGCTGAATGCGTAATAGATAATGGACAAAAAATTATAATTGTAGCAGTATATATATTACTCCGAACAAAAAGTTGGATGACATTATCGAGTTCCTTCATCGATCATTATTACCATATACATCAAGAGTTCTGCTTTACTTAATAAAAATTATGATAAAATATCTATGATTTTTAAGTGGAATTTTAATGTCAATTTTTTTGCTTTAGACAAATCTCTACAATTGATTGAATTTTAAAGACAATTTCACCTTATCTCTACAAAACAACAGAATAATATTAACGACAAAATCAAATACTACGATTGATGCAGTCTTTTCGAGATACTTAAGCGATATTGAGTGCAAAACCTACATTTCTTACTTAAGTTACCACAAGCCTTTTAACAGAATTATGTACTGAAGCACCGATAAGCATAATGGAAATAGACTAATAATGATGAGATACTTTTCTTAAAATACATACAATAAATTTTTTTAGTATTATGTATTGAAAATGAAAATTTTGTCTATACTTATACCTTTTCCATCCTAATTATTTTTTGTTTTAAAATACAGTTTTGAAATAATAATGATAATAATAAATTTGTTAATTATACATAAGATTACTTCAAAATAAAACTTTATTATACAATTCGATACATGTAAGCCAAAGAAGTTAACTTCTAACGCGTGTTCACACTGATACACGCCTTTTTTTGAGGTAGGAAATGGTAAATACATCTTGAATTGAATTTTACTTGATTTCATCAATTCTTTTTTTTTTTTACTTTACCTAATTAAATTGTGTTTTGAGAGCGCATTTCACGATTTTAGTATTTTTGATTTCTGCAATATCTAACATAAATTTTTTCTGGCATAAGAATACTTGTCTTTGTGTTGCCAACTGCACTAGAGAGAGAAATAAAAATATGTTATTTCTTCTTGTTTTCGAAGGGAATTTTAAAACTTTTCTCCATGATTCAAACAGTTTTGTTTGAACTAAATTATTTGCATATATTCACTAAAGAGGAATAAACTGGTTGGCTTACATATTTTCCATTAGTTAAATGGAAAGAATTGTAAATGATAATACGTTAAAAAAAGGAAAAACATCATGCTCATCTGAATTAAATCAGTTTATTAGCATTAATGATTGAAATTCTTAAATGAAAATTTAGCAGTATTTAATGATTGAATTAGTTCGCAAGATAAAAAAAGTAACTGAGAATTTCCTTATCAAAGAAAAAAAATTATGAATGTGATTCTCTCTCTATTATTCATTTATTAGCAACATGTTACTCTACGCTAAACTAAACTCGGTGGCACAACAGCCCATGTGGGCAAGGCCTACTGTGCCTCACGTATACCAACCCGGTATACGTGACCTTGGGCGCTGAGGTGCATGAGCAGATTTTCCAATCAGGTGGTCAGTCTGATGCGAAACCCCCAGTTTTTAGTTCCCAGACAAGCTTAGTACTCATTAACCGACCCACTGAGGGGACGAAAGGCTGAGTCGACCTTGCCCAGTCCCGGATTTGAGCCTCGGACCTGTGGCGTGGGCGCGATACGCTACCACTGGGCCAAAGGGGCTTCACATGTTACTCTACTCCTTCCAATTTTCTGAATAACTGCTTATTGCTTTATATTTTGCAATCTTTAAAAAGGAAAATTAAACAGGTATTAAGAAAATTAGATTAAAAATTAAATAGAGCAAATTTAACAAGGAAAAAAAACTAATTGTATGTAATCATAGAACGTTTTTTTACGATTAAAGATTTGAATTATATAATATTAAACATTTGTTTTTTTTAAATATATCGAGCAAAAAAACGTGTAACGAATTTGAAGCGCTTGTTCGAGAAAGCAATACACGACAGAAGCATTTTAATATTTAAAGATGATGCCCCATGATCAAAACATCAGAAAAGAGAATGAGCTCCTTTTAAAAAAGGTTTATGAAGGTCTGATGATAAAGCTGCCACTATTAATAAAAAATGGAAAAGTTTTTGATACAAAGAGAGGCGGATTTTTAATTTCACTTATTCCTGCTGCACAATTTCAGGTATATTTTCATTCCTTCAATGGATCACTCTAAAAAATTCCCTTTAATACCAGATGAGGTTTAAAATTTCCTTGTTTGCAAGTCAATTTTTTACCAACTACCAAACGGATTAGGTATATAATATCAGTATTGAATAATTTTTTGTGTGACAAATTGTACAAAGATTCGTATTTTTCTTTTAATATTGTGACTAAAAACTGTCTTAATTACGTTGTATTCGATATATTTTGCCAATTTATCTACTCATTTCGAACAAAGTCCGTAACATAAATCCATACATCTTAAAATGTATGTATTTTTTTAAAGATAATTCAGGCTTATTTCTATAAAATGTTCTCAATTTCCCCAAAACCAGATCATAATTTTATTGCAAAAATTTCCAGTCAGAAGTGAAACTAAGATATTTTGAAAATTAAAAAGAAAGAAAAGAATATAAATATATATATTCATTTTAAAATCATTAGTCTTAAGCGCTTGATCCTCTAGACAACTACAGAATGAATGGCTGTTGAGTGACTGCCTCATTCAACATTAATATTGCTTCACAAGTATTTTCATTGAATAAATATTGTGTTTACTTATAAATCCATTCCAATGAGTAAGAAAAAATAGTTTTAGCACATCTTGATTGCGAGTAGCTGAAAATATACCATGAATTACGTTAGTCTGAATGTTTTGCCTCATATGCGTCACTGATTTTTTTGACTCGATCATAAACTGTTGAAGTGAAAGTAAGATTCGAACGATGTTCTGTATCAAAACGAGGATTTATGAAATGGGTATATAATTCGTTAACTTAGATTTTAAAGGACATTAGTGAAATTGCATCAGTTTTTATTTCTGTTTTCTCGAAAAACAACTGGATAAATTTTCTGCGTTATGCTATTTAATTATAATTCTTTAAACCAGATTTAAGAAACATCCTGTCCAGAACCAAAGATTTTTTTGGACATTTATAGTATAGAGGCCAAACTTGATAATCTTCAACCAGGTACAAGCGGGGAAAAAAGACATGAAAGGGAAAATTAAAGATTGTTAAACTTTCATTTATTGCATTTAATTGTTTTTGAATTTTATGTATTCAGGGCGCACGGTATCATGTGAGATAGCGTTTTTTCCCCGCTCTGAGGCTGTGATCCGAATTTCGGACGTATAGAATTTGGAATGATTATGAACTGTAAATTTTTGGCCTGCTTTGTTATAGTAATGATTTTATATGAATTTTTAAATGGAGTTAGTCTTAACAGGAAAATCGCCTGGTCCTGAAAGAGTTATGGTCAATCTGGACAACGCCGTAACGGCGTTGTTTAGGTGCAAGCTCGCAGCATTTTACACACGCGAGCTATATTCCAAACAAAAGTTTTCAACTCCAAGCAGGGCACATATTCAGTTGAACTTATTCCAAAAGAACCCTATACTGAAATATTATCAGAATAAATCTATACTTTTATTCGTTTGCGTTGTAAGTTCGACACGAAAAGCTACAAAGTTTCGAGAAATCAATGGCAATTCTTTTGATCGCATGAAAAAAAAAATCGCCTGAATGTCCTATATTTTTTCAAACACACCTGTGAAAATATTGGCTTGCATACCTAAACGTCTGCTTGTATTTACATTCTGGAATCGCAATGTGGACTTCAGTTATCCTTTAATGCAAAGATGGAATATTTCTCTCCCTATTAAACTCTTAACATAGTTTATCTAAATTAAAATTATGCGTTTTATTTTTGCTAACTTAACGTGTATTATTTATGTGAAAAAAATATATACGTAATGCTTGGAAATGCAAGATAATTTTCATTTTTCCCGAAGCAAGACGGTAGATTGTCCCAAAAGCTTATTTAGAAGCAGCTAACCCGAAGTACAATTGTTCATTTCGAACTTTAAGAATTAATATATAACTATGCATTCCAAATATTTTACTAATAAAAATTTATTAATTTAAATCTAAAGTTATTTTAAATTCGTGTTTGAAATTTAAATATAAAAATATTTTTATATTCAAAACATATGCTTATTCTTTCTCTCAGTTTTCATCATACATTCCAACTGGAATTTTTTAGAAGCTCGACACTTTTTAATATTTTTATTTACCTTAGAACTAAATGAATGAATGAAAACAGTATATAAATTTGATAAAAAAAATTATTAATATTCTTGTAGTCCGATTGCTCTATTATTAATGAAGATAGAGAAAAGCAAGGGAAAAGTGTGTCAACTGCTTCATGCTATGTAATATTTGTATTCAGTGGCGCACACAGGGGGGTCCGGATCCCCCAAGCCCTTGTTTTTCCCCGATTGATTACAATTTTAAGTATATAGTACGAAAAATTTGATAAAGTATTTGTTATTAATGATTAATTTTATTAATTAACGCTAATTATTTATTCAATAATTAGTTTTTTACTGTCTTTTGTTCCCGAAAATCGACAAAATCAAAAGGAGCATGATACAAGAATAGTGAACTTCCGACTCCGGACCCCCTTGAAAAATTCCTGTGTGCGCTACGGTTTGTATTTCATAAAAGGAATTCTGACTTCTTGCTTCTGAAAAATAGCATCGCTTCTTCCGTTTTTATTGGTTCGACATATGTCACTCAAAAGCCTATTGTTCTTTACTGTTTTATCTTGATGTTGTGTGGAAGTTTGGAGAGTAGGGTACCAATTCAGTTGCCGTTCTTATTAATTGATCAAGGTAAAAATTTACGAAGTCTGTCACCAATAACCTTCGTGTAGCTTCGAAATGCAATTCAATTCACTATTCTGTCCGATATGAAGGGGATAAAATGTTGGCTGTGAAGGACTGGTGTAGCTAGCTCTGGGAGGGCCCTGAATCAAAATTCCTTCGAGGCCCTTTTTAGAAATGGGAGCCCCGTTAGTGGGACTGTAGTTACACACATTGGGGCCCCCTGTAGCTCGGGGAATCATTGATACGGCGGTAGCTACGCCCCTGCTGTGAAGACTACACATTAGTATACAGTTTGTGTTATAATTTATAATATCATCTTTTTGATATGAGTAAGTTTTTATGAGTGTTTAAAAAGGATTTTTTAATGTAAAAAACAATCAATTTTGTAATTCTTTTTTCAATTTACGATAAATTATTCCATTTCTCATTCGATGTTTTATATTTATATTTTGCGTGTTAACAGCTCAAAAATTTCCTTAAATATTTTTACTTATAATTTTATTCCAATTCACATTAGTTCCACCTGCTTAGTTCTAATGAGAGTATAAAATAAAAAATTTGTAAGTTCTAGTTTCTATTAGAATGGATGAAGTTATTCACTTTGTACATGTTGGGTACCTTGTACACTTCCGCTATCGTAGCGCCCCCCTACAACTCTTCACTTCCTCGACTATACTCATACCAATCGTCCTGTCGTATGAAAAGAGCCTCATCTTTAAACTACGAAGTACACTGAAGTGCCACTGAATTAGGACTAGCTACCTAGTATCGAGTTGGGCCTCCTCTGGCCTTGATAATGGCTGCCACACGACGAGGCATAGATTCAACAAGTTTCTAGAAACGTTCCACGGGAATGACTTACCAAATATTCTTTAAAGCTGTACATAATTTAGTAAGGTTCGTTGGTGCTGTGTAATGGCTTTTCACGCCTTGTTCCAAAAAATATCCCAAAAATGCTGAATAGAATTTAAATCTGGGGTTTCTAGGTGGCCAATTTCAGACAGAAATGTGTCAGAAAAGAGGCTCATCCAGCCAGTCAGTAATCAACCAGGACTTGTGAGAGGTACAATTGTCTTGCTGGAAAACTCCATTACAAAGCAGATAATAGGAGAACAGCATAAGCGGATGGAGGTGATCACCCAGCAACTCTACGTACCTGCAGCGACCTTACAGTTCAACAAAACGACTCCAAAACGAACTGAATTGATCTGTTATTCTTGTAGCGTGCCTGTTTTTACCATGTGTTGTAGTTTTTGGAAGCTTATCTCTTAATTGCTCATTTAATTTTTATCTTTTAAAGTTAATAAATGTTTATTGTTTCTTAATTCAACCGTGTTGTAGTGAAGGCCTGTCTAACCGCGCAACGCGGCAGTGGTGACCCCTTTTTGGACTTAAAAAACACGTAAGCTATTCTGTTCTACTGGCGAATGCAATACAAATTCTTCTACTACGGATGATCAGTACGTAGCGAAAGATTTTTTCTCTCCTTTTTCTCAAGGCCACTTGAAGCATCTGCTCGAGATTCGTTTCGCTTCCTGCTTATTCAACAATATGACTAGTGAAACCGTTGAGTCGCTCGTATTGCGTTGCGGCTGCCGCCGTTTTGGAAATCGAACGTTCGTCTATGGATTGCGCAATGCGACCATGCATTCACATTCAGTGGAATCTCCAGTGATGATACTAAGTATTCTGCTTTGGTTGTGAACTGGATGCTGAAACTCTCTCCTACGTGTCGGACATTGTGTTAAGCCCCTCCGAACAGTGACAAATATCACACTCTCTCGCAGCGGCTCATCGCCCAATTTAGCGACTCGTGAGACTCAAAAATTAAGAAACTGCTTATTGACCTTCAGCTAGGAGATGAGAAGCCCAGCCACCTGTTGCGAAAATGAAAGAGCTGTCTAATGGCCAACTCCAGGATGACTTTCTGCAAAGTTTGTGGCTTCAAAAGAATGCCACCACATAATCCAGACTGTTTTGTCTGCATCCTCAGAGCCTTTGGATAAACTGGCTATCATCGCTGATAAGGTTTCTGAGGTTGTTGGTGCGTCCTCGACTATCTGTGCTGCCACAACTGTTCCTCCACCATCCCAGTCATCTTCATGCAGTGTTCAGCCAACCATGGACTCTCTCGTCAGGCAGATCCAAGAGCTGTCTCTACAAGTTGCTGAACTGACAAGAGAGCGCAATTCTTCTCGCCATCAACGATATAGTTCTGACCGCCGGAGATCATATTCACGCTCTAGGAGTGTCAATAGAGGAAGTGGCATCTGCTACTATCATCGCCGTTATAAAGAGAAGGCCCGCAAGTGTGTTTCACCTTGTGCATTTGTGCAAAAAAACGAGTAAGCTCTGTCATAGCTGGAATGGCAGAGCCCTCGCAACATACCAGCCGGTTGTTTTTATTAGACCGCAAGTCTGGCCAGAAATTTCTCATAGACTCTGGAAGTGAAATCTGTGTCATCCCACCTTCTCCAACTATGAATAAACCACCTCAGTCTAACTTCTCCTTATTTGCTGCTAATAATACCAAAATTCAGCCTATGGTATGGTCCGTAAAGAACTGAACCTGGGTCTGAGGCGACCTTTTATCTGGACTTTCATAATTGCTGATGTATCATCTCCTATAATTGGTGCTGATTTTCTAAAGCACTTCAACCTTTTAATTGACCTTAAGAAAAAGGTTGATGGATGTGGAAACTCTCTTTTCACTCCTTGTGTTTTTCAAATATTGTACAGCCCTCAATCCTCACTGTAGATGCAAACATTAGTTTTAAAAACATCTTATCGGAATATCCAGACCTCAGCAACCCTTCTTTAATTTCCAAATCAGCATCACATGGCACAGTCCACCATATTATTACTACTGGCCCACCAGTCACTGCCAGGCCTAGAAGGCTACACCTAAACTGTATGATGCAGTGAAGGTAGAATTTGAATTTCTTCTTGCTCAAGGCATTATTAGACCTTCCAAAAGTCCCCTGGAGTTCTCCTCTTCATGTTGTGTTCAAATCTGACTCTACAGTTAGACCTGTTGGGGATTACAGGCAGCTGAATTCTGTTACTGAGTTCGACAGCTACCCCATGCCTTATTTGAATGACTTTGCTCATGCACTACATGGCAAGAGGATATTTTCCAAAATAGACATTTTTAAGGCATTCCACCAAATCCCTATAGCTGAGTGTGATATTCCTAAGACAGCTGTAACAACTCCATGGGGTCTTTACGAATATACCCATTTGTGTTTTGGTCTTGTGAATGCACCACAAACCTTTATGCGATTCATGCATGAAGTACTAAGAGGACTTCCTTTTTGTTTTGTCTACTTGGATGATATTTTTCGTTACTCAGAAAACGCTGAGGAGCATCGTTCTCACTTAAGAACTATATTCCAAAGACTGAGTTCATATGGTTTAAAATTAAATATCTCTAAATGTGTATTTGGTGTGACTGAACTCATTTTCCTTGGCCACCTTATCACTCCTGATGGCATTAAGCCATTGCCTGACAAAGTTCAAGCAGTTCTTGATTACAAACAACCAGAGACAGTTGGCTCTCTGAGAAAATTTTAGGACTGTTAAAATTTTATAGACGTTTCTTGCCCAAAGCAGCTGAACTACAGTATCTTTTAAGTGAATTTTTAAAAGGTTCTAAAGGTAAGAAGGACTCAAAGCCTTTAAACTGGTCTTCTGAGGCAATTACAGCATTTCAGAGGTGTAAACAAGCTCTTGCTGATGCTGCACTTCTTGCTCATCCTTCACCTTCTGCCCCGCTTGTTCTTCATGTGGACGCCTCTGATTATGCCATAGAGGTGCACTTCACCAAGTTGTGGACTCTGAGCTACAGCCATTGGCTTTCTTTTCCAGAAAACTTACTTCATCTGAAAAGTCTTACAGTGCCTACGACCGTGAACTCCTTGCTATCTACTCGGCTATCCGACACTTTCGGTATATGCTGGAAGCTAGAGATTTCACAGTGTTTACTGACCACAAGCCCTCACTTATGCTTTTAGGCAAAAAGTGACAAAGTGTTCTCCACGGCAGATCCGTCAGCTGGATTTCATCTCTCAGTTCACCACAAATATTGTACATTCCAGGATCTGACAATATTGCTGCTGATGTTCTCTCTCGTGTTTCTGCAATCATCTTCCCAAGTCAAATTGACTATGACTGTATTGCTGAGACACAACAGACTGATCAGGAGCTTCTAATAGCATCTGGAACTTCCTTGGAACTCAAAAGGTAACTTTTCCCAATTCGTCTACTGAAATTATGTGTGATCTATCAACGGGCACAGCCAGACCCTACATCCCAAAACAGCATCGCCAAGATGTTTTCTCTGCTATGCATAATTTATCCCATCCTGGCATACGTCGATCAGTACATTTGATGAAGCAGCGTTTTTGTTTGGCCATCAATCTCATCAGATGTAGCTAAGTGGGCAAGACACTGCCTAGCTTGCCAAAAATCCAAAATTCATCGACATACTAGATCACCTCTTTCATCATTTCAAGAACCTTCCCAACGTTTTGATCATGTTCATCTGGAGTCATTGGACATCTACCTCCATCAAATGGCTACACCTATTGCCTGACCATGATTGACCGTTTTTCGAAATGGCCAGAGGCCCAACCTCTCAAAGACATAACTGCTGAGGCTGTGGCCTTTTTTTCCTCTTGGGTGTCTCGCTTTGGAACTCCTGCAATTCTCACAACCGACAGGGGCAGGCAGTTTGAGTCATCGCTCTTCTAAGCTCTTAGCATACTACTTGGTGTTCAGAAGTGTCGTACAACTGGATACCACCCTCAAGCTAATGGGATGATCGAAGAATTGCACCGCCCATTGAAAAGTGCAATCAAGTGCCATGCTACTGAGCGTTGGACAGAAGTACTCCCTATCATCTTACTTGATCTACGAGCTTCTGTTAAAGAAGATATTCTGTACCCCAGCTGAATTAGTTTTGGGACCACTATTCGACTGCCAGGGGGTGTTTGACTTTTCCAAGCCAGATGATGATGCTGTGAATTTTTTTTTGTTTCGAAACTCAAGTCTCACATGCAATCACTCCACCTAAACCACCAAAACACCATGGCAAACGTCCCAGTTTTTATCCATCCAGGACTGTTGGAAGCAACTTACATGTTTTCTTCGTCGAGACATGTTACGTCGTCACTTCAACAACCTATGATGATGGCCCTTTCAAAGTCTTACAAAGGAATGATAAAGTGTTTTCCTTGACATCAATGGTAAACGGGTATGTGTATCTATTGATAGGTGCAGACCTGCCTTCTTTCTTAACACTGAGGACTTGCAACTACCTCAAACCAAGAATGAAACACCTGCTACTGTGGAACCTAATGCAACAGCTCCAACACCTGCTACAGTGGAACATGATCCAACAGCTTCAACGCCTACCCAGCCATCTACACGTTCTGGTCGCAAACTTCATCTTCCAACTAGGTATCGTTGACACTGGAAGAGGAGTATGCAGCGACCTTACAGCTCAACAAAATGACTCCAAAACTGAACTGAATTGATCTGTTATTCTTGTAGCGTGCCTATTTTTACCATGTGTTGTAGTTTTTGGAAGCTTACCTCTTAATTGCTCATTTAATCTTTTATCTTTAAAGTTAATAAATGTTTATTGTTATTTAATTCAACCGTGTTGTAGTGAAGAATGTCTAACCACGCAACGCGGCATACCGAATTGCATTGAGGGAGGATGGTACAGTGCCACGAAAAAACACCCCAGACCCTGATTGAGCACCATGCCTTTGTACAGTTCCAACATGGCATGTAGTATCCATGGCTTCATGAGCCTGATATCATATTTTCAGCCTCCCGTCGGCGTTAAGTAGCCGGAATCGAGGCTCATCACCCCATGCTACTCTAATATCTCTGAGCTCTCTTCCCCAGGCAAGACGTGCAGCCCGATGGCGAGCATTGAGCAATGGTACTTCCGTAGATCGACGGTTCCCAAAACTCATACGGTGAAGCAAAAGTTGCACAGTCCGTTTACTGACTGTACGACTGGCACCGTCATTCAACTGGGTGGTAATTTGAGCTAATGTTTGGCTTCGCTGGTTACGTACAATACGCTTCAGCCGTCTCTCACCACGCACTGTCAAGGCTAATTGTCCTTTGCAGATTGCCCGATCGCTAGTTTCTTGTCCACCATCCATGTTTTCTTGGTATACGCTTGACACTGTCAGCCTTGAAAATTCTAGCTGTCTCACTATTTTGGAAATTTAATGGCCCATGCGTCGCACACCTACGATTTGCCCGTGATCAAAGGCTTCTAAATCAGGCAGTATACCCATACTAGCAATTTCAACAACTAATTCAGAACAACCACAGTACGCGCTATATATGCAGTTACCACAGTGCTTCACTTGCGCATAAATGATGCGCAGCGCTACATAATTTGCATAGCCCTTGCTTTCCCTAATTCAGTGTATATTATTTTATGGCAGTTTATCTGTGGGTACCTGGACTTTGAAAGCAGTCCTCAATCCCATATCAAGGAAGTCTTTGATGAGGGAGACGGTGTGAAGTGGAAGTTCAGTCTACGGAATGGCACACAGGTGATTGGTTGTTGCGAGGAAATAAATAAATTGTTGATACTGATTAACTCATGTTGATGATAAATATGTGTTTGTATTGAATTAAAGTTCGTTTTTCCGTCATTTGAACTTTATCGACGCTAATTTTAATGCTGGCATCCCACTGCACATTTAGGCCTACCCCGCCCACTACTTAACATGTACTTTGTATAAGTTATAGTGTATTTTGTAGCCATTGAAAAATCACGCATAGTAATAAAAGTCCATTCCCATAGCAAACAACTATTATACCAACCAAGTAAGTACCGTATTTTCCTGTTGTAACGTCGTCAGAAGGTAGCTTAAAAATAATACATCACAGCAAGGTTGTGGGAGTAAAAAAATACTTTAAATTTTTTTCTCCAATAGGATAATCGTTTTAAGTTAGATTGTGAAGTTAATAGTTTCCGTGCCTAGCCAGTATGGAAGCCCCGTTTTGAAGTCGCTCACTCCACAGCTTGTCTCGGTCCAGTCCGCAAGGCGTTGTTTCTCATTCGCGTTTTGGATTCCTGGTCAGCATCACGGAACAAAACTCTGAGATTCTCCTCTCCGCTTCCTAAAACGACCAGCCCTCGTCTTTTCCCGAGCTCTTTCTTTCTTTTTTTTCTCGTTCTCCTTCCTTCTTCCTCCTTCTACCCGTTTTTCCAACCTTTTAAAACATCAGGGACAGTCCATTTCTCCCCTCACGTCTTCTCATTGGTGGGCCCATATGAGTCGATCCTTGAACCTCAACTCATTAGAGCCCATTGGTCCATAATCCGCCAATCGTCCACTCACCTGGTTTCTTCACAAACCAGCAGGTGTCCGACACATGCATGCTCCGACGGCCGAACCCCTTCGGCCCACTGTCGTCGTTTTACCGCCTTTGAGGACAATTCGCAATTGTGTATGTAAGGCGACAGTCCGCTGCCCCGGAAGTGATCTCGTCCACAGTAGAATGGTCAGACAATTGTTTGTCTAGTCTAACTGGCACCAAAGTCCAGACGCTAAATAAGCGATAATTAACCCCAGCTGCACGTGCACCCAAAACTCAGTCTAGTATTGTCCTGAAATAGTATTGTCCTGAAAGAGTGAAACTCGTTTCGAAAGGAGGACGTCACAACTTCCTCCCCCTAAAAAGGTCCATTTCACGGGACTGATCTGGTCCTAGTTGGATTCATTCTTAGAAATCACACACATAAAGATCGTCCCATCAATGAGATTGATCAGGGCAGCAATCCCGGTATTAAACACAATCAAAAAATAACATAATACATGAATCAAATTTCAAAAAAAAAATGTACACTTCACACAATTAGATCTTAAAATCCGAATCTGGGATTCTTTTTCTCAAAGTTACATTTCACCTTTAAATTATAATTTTTAAACAAAATGCGTCAAATGCCAATCTTTTACTAACCATCTACACTTAATCGCGCATGACTACAGAAGTAAACATCTGTTGGCCTACGGTTGACTAAGAGACATCAGAGATTTTCACTAACATCCATTTTCTTCCACAATGTACACAGATACATTCACACACATACAAATAAAACAGTAATTTAAATATATATAATAATTAATAGAAAAATCCACAAACTACTTATTCCAATCTACTTAGGCCGTCCGCGTTTCCATGGAGCCTCCCAGGTTTGTGTTTGATTTCAAAATTAAACGGCTGTAAACTCAACGCCCATCTTTGTAACCTAGGATTAGTACTCCCCATCTTGTTTAGGTACCTTAAGGGGTTGTGGTCGGTTTCTATAATAAATTTTTGCCCGTTTAAATAATGCTTGAATCGCTTTAGACCAAAAATTATCGCAGCTAATTCCCTTTCCACCGTGCTGTAGTTTCGCTCCGCTTTAGAAAATTTTTTGCTTAGGAAAACGATGGGGTGTTCTTCCCCCTCTATTCTTTGCGATAAAACAACCCCAGCACCCACCTCACTCGCGTCCGTTTGCAGGATGAAATCCGTGGCAAAATCTGGGGCAAACAATATGGGTTGGGAGACGAGTTTGGCTTTTAGCTCCTCGAACGCTTTCCCACATTTCTCATCCCAAGTGATCTTCTCTTTCTTAATTTTCCCTTTCAGTGCGTCGGTCAAGGGTGAAGCTATTGTGCTGTAATTTGGGATATAATGAGAATAGTACCCCACTAGACCGAGAAAGGATCGTACCTGTGTTTTAGTGGTGGGCCGCGGGAAATCGGCTATAGCTTTTATCTTCAGATCACTCGGAGACCTACCCCTGAACCAATTTGATGCCCTAGAAATAAGACTTCTTCTTGAGCAAACTTACATTTAGAGGGTTTCACTTTTAGCCCCGCCTTTCTCAATCTTCCTAAAACTATGTCGATATGCTTTAACTGATCTTTCCACCCTTGGGAAAAAATGGCTATATCGTCTATGTACGGCAATGCAAACTGCTCCAACCCCTCTAAAACTTGGGCCATCAATTTTCAAAAATAATAGGGCGCACATACTAACCCGAACATCATTTTTCTTGGGGATATAGGTGCCAAATGGAGTAACGAAAGCTGCGTATCTCTGAGCTCTCGGCGTGAGCGGAATCTGAAAGTAACCTTTCGACAAATCCATCACAGTTACATAGGGAGCCGCACTCACTTTTTCTACTATCTCTTCCATATTTGGCAAAGGGAAAAATTCAGCTCGAGTTATCTCGTTCAATCGACGATAATCAACAAATGGACGAGGGTCTTTATTTGGGCTTTCTACAAAAATAAGGGGCGAAGTGTAATCGGACTGTCCTATCTCTATTACACCCAGTTCCAACAAACGTTTAATTTCTTCTCACAATATGTTAATTTGTCTCGGAGACATCCGATAAGGTTTTGTTTTTAATGGGCTTGTCGGAGATCAGTTCAATATCCATTCGCATCAAGTGAGTCGTCCCAGGGTCTGGGGAAAACATGTCCTTATTTTTAGTAATGACTTGTTTTAATTCGTCGATCTGAGAGGGGGATAGTTTAAGTTGCAGTTGACTTTCCCGCAATATTTCGTGATAGTCAAACTTCGTGCATTGTTTATCTGGATAAGGAATTTCAGCATCTCCCTCTATGTCATCCGAGACCTCTTCTACAACCAGGCTTACCAGCTCGGGTCTCCGATCATACGGTTTTAGTAAGTTTACGTGATAGATAGTACTACGCGCGCGCGGTCCCTTCTTCTTGGTAGATCTATCGCATAATTTGTATCCGAAATTCTACTAAGCACCTTTCCCGGCCCTATCCAATTCACCTCAAGTTTATTTTGTTTAGAGGTAGCTAACACCATTACCAGATCCCCTTCTACAAATTTCCGTTCCACGGCATCGCGATCGTACCACGTTTTCCTTTTAAGTTGGCATTCTTTCATCCTAGTGATCGCAATATCTTGGCAACCTTTGAGTCTATTATTTAACTGCAATATATATTCCACTACCGATTGACTCGTGTTTCCCACCTCCATCCATTCCTCGTAAACTAACGTTTGGGGTGTTCTCAAATTCTTTCCCATGACCAACTCGGTGGGACTGAAACCTGTACTCTCGTGCGCAACCGTTCTGAGAGAGAATAATGCCAAAGGAAGAACCCCCTCCCAATCTTCTCCCGATTCCACGCACAAAGCCTTAATTACGCGCTTGATGGTTCTATGCACTCGCTCCACTGCATTGCTTTGGGGGTGGCTGACTGATGACCTCGTCACTTTGATGCCGAACATATTGAAAAAGGTGGTGGTCAATTCACTAGTGAAAGAAGTCCCCAGGTCGGATTGTATTTCGCGCGGGAATCCTACCCTAGAAAAGATACTCAAGAGGGCATCTATTACGTTCGGGGAAGTAATACTCTCCACCGGAATAGCTTCCGGGTACTTAGAGGCTACGCAAATTGACGTAATCAGATATCTGTTTTGCTTTGTTGAGACAGGGAGAGGTCCCACAGCATCTATATTGATTTTAGAGAATACCTCCGAAATAATCGGCACTAATTTCAGGGGTGCTTTCGCCTTATCTCTCGGTTTCCCTACTCGTTGACACGAATCGCAAGTTTTGACGAACTCCTCCACGTCTCTGTACACGTTCGGCCAAAAAAATGCCTTAGAATTCTATCTTTGGTTTTCGTCACCCCCAGATGCCCCCCTATTTCGTCATGGCTAAGTTTGTTAATGTCAAGTCTAAACTTTATGGGTACGCATAGCTGTCTGACTTCCTCCCCTCGCTTAGTTTTCGCGACTCTAACTAATTTCCTCCTGATGACCCTAAATTCTTTGTCTATTCCTGTTGGGGCCTTATCCCATAATGGTTTCAGATCGGGGCATTTTCTTTGTTCCTCTTTAAATTCAACACTATTCACTTTCGCCGAACTCTTTCCCCCTTCTCCTTCAAAAGCAGGAATGATAAAGCTATCGTCTTCCCCTCCCTCGGACGGGGGAATCCGTAAGCTCAAGCTCCTCTTCGTTCGCCTCTTTTTCTTTCTCGGGGAAATCTTTTTGTTTACTTCTAGTCACCACTGCGTTGACCAACTGCACCCCTGTTCGTTTGACTCCAGCAGTTCAGCCGTTCGGTTTCCCAATAAATATAGATTATTGTCACTACTATCCTGTTTTATTGCAGACTAGGTATAAAACTCCCCTTTCTTCGTTTTGATTTTAATTTTAGCCAGAGGCAAACAGTGGCAAATCTCTCATCTAACGGGCTTTTTAACCAAACGTATTCACCTAGGAGGTCATTTTCATTGATCCAGCTCCGCGAACAGACGTCTATGGATGACCCCGAATCTCTTAGACATACGCGATCTATGCCATTTATTTCCATGTTCATTTTGAATTTTTTAAATGGGTCGTCATTCCCGGTATTTAAAGTTAAATTAGCTACCGTTTCGAAATTATTTTCCCTTAATCTGGGGTAGACTGGCTTTATGTGCCCTGTCTCATTGCAGTAATAGCATATTATGGGCTTCCTTTTCTCAAATTGACTCTCATCCGCCCTGGGGCCCTCCCTCCTAATTTGAGAACTCCCATGGTTTACCTTATACTTATAAGGATCCCTATTCAAGGGCCCGATATTTTTACCCTTACCACTAAAATGAGCTGATTTATTTTTACTATCGAGAGGCTGTTTATCAAAGGTTCTACGCTCCCAGGTTTTCGTCGGACCTGTTTTTTATGCACTCTTCTAATCGCTTCAAAATGGTCCAATTTCTCAGCTAAACTTTTAGCCTCCTTGAAACCATCCCACGAATCTAGAAAATGGTCTACTAATTCACTTGGTGCTCTTTTTTTTATTTGTTCTGTCACTAGTAGCTCTTTCAATGCGGCGAAATCACCCACTTTCATCCCCGCTAGAAAGTTGTCCAGGTAGGACCTTAGTTCGAATACTAAATCCGCCCACATGGCCCCAGGTCTGCGTTGATGCGACTCAAATCTATCTCTAAGGGCTATCGGCGTGAGTTGGAACCGGGCCAAGAGTAGATTTTTTAGGTGGGGGTAATCGTCGCTTTTCTCTAAAGGTTCTTTCGCTACTATCTCCGCAATTTCCATCGGAAGTAAAGGAATGAGTTGGGAGACCCATCTATCCTCAGCCACTTTTTCTTTTTTCTCCTGCCTTTCAAATATTTCAAAAAAGAAATTAATGTCCGCATTCTTAGCATCGAACTTAGGCACTAAGTCTCTCAAGTTAACCCGTCTATTAACTCCCTGGCCCTCAAGATCAGTTGACGCTACACTTATCGTATCCGTACTATTAGCTAATTTCATTCTTTCCAACTCAAATGCCCTAATTAATTTACGTTCTTCAAATTCTCTAGTCTCCCGGTTTTCCTTCAATTCCCTAGCTTCCCGTTTTTCCGCCAAGATACCCTCCAACAAACTTTTAACCGATTCTTCGTTATAGTCTTCACTCTGACAAATTCTATTCTTAATTTCTGACTTGGTTAGAGTACTATTGACTTCGACTCCCAAATCTATCGCAACCTCTAACAATACTTCTTTTTTGTTTGCTTTAAAAGAAACGCCATCATGCTTTAATAAATACAACACTAAATCCAATCTCAATTGTCACTAAAACAATTCAAATATCCAACGTAAATCAACACTACACTATACAAACTTATACAACTACCCGGCGTAACTAACCGTACACTAGACCTAGACTTTAATTATACTTCACAAAATTATACTCATAACTAGCATAACTAACAGTACCCTCTAGACTGAGACTTTTAATTATATTTCACAAAATAATAAAAATACTCAGAGTAACCTGACAATACACTACGCAAAAACTGTGCTAACGAAACAAGTATACTACTGTATACTACGACCTAACTCAATAAACAAACACACATACAAACATAGCACATCAATACACTTCAAACTTAATAATTTCTGTAGTCTCTCAGTCTAGACTTTTAACTTTATCTAGCATTACTTTTCTTACAAGATTTTACATAAACTAGAAATAATGTATTGCTGCCCCGATACTATACTCAAAGAAAAAGACTGACCTTAACATTGCAGGTGGAAACACTGGAAACATCTTCATCCTTCTCCGGGAAAAAACGGAAGGCAGGCACTTCGCGGGCACTCTTCACAAGCAGGAAAATACAGGAATTCCGGGAAACCTTTCAGGTTTTCAGGTGGGCACGCTTCCTTAACACACGGGCACGAGCAAGGCACTCCGGTCACTGCTAGTAGCATGTAATTCGATGAAACCCATTTCTATCACAAGTTGTGCGAGAATCAGGCGGGCATAACTCCATACGGCTGGCGTTTTATTTTTCTTCTCAATAAAGGGTTCGAGGCATCTATTCACAGAAATGCCTATCTCACAAAGCTGCCACCAAATTAGATCTTGCTGTAACGTCGTCAGAAGGTAGCGTAAAAATAATACATCACAGCAAGGTTGTGGGAGTAAAAAAATACTTTAAATTTTTTTCTCCAATAGGATAATCGTTTTAAGTTAGATTGCGAAGTTAATAGTTTCCGTGCCTAGCCAATATGGTAGCCCCGTTTTGAAGTCGCTCACTCCACAGCTTGTCTCGATTCAGTCCGCAAGGCGTTGTTTCTCATTCGCGTTTTGGATTCCTGGTCAGCATCACGGAACAAAACTCTGGGATTTTCCTCTCCGCTTCCTAAAACAACCAGCCCTCGTCTTTTCCCGAGCTCTTTCTTTCTTTTTCTCGTTCTCCTTCCTTCTTCCTCCTTCCACCCGTTTTTCCAGCCTTTTAAAACATCAGGGACAGTCCATTTCTCCCCCCTCACGTCTTCTCATTGGTGGGCCCATATGAGTCGATCCTTGAACCTCAACTCATTAGAGCCCATTGGTCCATAATCCGCCACTCACCCGGTTTCTTCACAAACCAGCAGGTGTCCGACACATGCTCCGACGGCCGAACCCCTTCGGCCCACTGTCGTCGTTTTACTGCCTTTGAGGACAATTCGCAATTGTGTATGTAAGGCGACAGTCCGCTGCCCCGGAAGTGATCTCGTCCACAGTAGAATGGTCAGACAATTGTTTGTCTAGTCTAACTGGCACCAAAGTCCAGACGCTAAATAAGCGATAATGAACCCCAGCTGCACGTGCACCCAAAACTCAGTCTAGTATTGTCCTGAAAGAGTGAAACTCGTTTCGAAAGGAGGACGTCACACTGTATATAATCCGCAGCGGGGTATTATCCGCAAAGCCTTTTTTTTCGAGTAAAAAAACATTGTATAATCCGCGACAGTTTTTAGGCCGAATAATCCAAAATATAAACTGCCGATAATGAATGTCATAAAGACAAAAAATACACAATATAATTGAAAATAGAAGTAAGAAATTGTACAGGGAAAAAAATTTATTACGAAATGTCTTTTCAAATATGTATGATAATATTTTTTACGATAATCTCAATAAAACAAAAAAATTCTTTGCTGCTGCCATCTATGTTTTGAGTTGTTAAACAAAACATTCCATGCGGAAAAAATCTCTCTTTTTTTTTAATTTAGCAAGTTAACAGCAAAAAAATTTAGATCGAGACTGCTTCCCTACTGTCTCTTTTAAAATCCTTTTATTTATTTCTTCCTCTAATTCTGGCCAGTGAGGTTTACCAAAATGATCGGCACTTTAACGTCAATCACAATTTTCGAAGTTTTGTCTTGTTTTTTCTCCACAAACGAATATTCAATTCGTCAACGTTGAAAAACCTTGCAGCTTCCCGATTTTGGTAGCCTTTTAAGTTTGTAGTGTAACTTAACACTTTCGCTTCAACTTGATTAAAACTTTCGAAGGACTTAATAGCTCTAGTCAAGAGAGAAAATTGGAAATGGCGCCAGCGACTAATTACTATTTTTTTCCTTCCGAGGAATCGAATTCGTTTTTGAATGTAATTGGACAAAAACTAGTTATAGCTGAAATACGTCATCCGAGTCATGAAAGCGCCATCTGTTATTTTATAAAACATAAACGGCATTTCTTCCAAAACTTTATTGTTCGCTTTTCTGATGGAGAAAGTTTTTTCTCAGATAATCCGCGGCGGCGTATAATACGCACAACAAAATTTGAAACTTTTTTAACACATAATCCGCGGATTATATACAGGAAAATACGGTAATAAGCAAAACAACTAAGTTCCTTTTACAATTCATAATATAGTAGTGTCCCGAAAACTCGGCTGTCCAGATAATTCAATCACACTCTTGCAGATCGGAAAGTTTGGTTCTAGAACGATGCTGAGCGAGATATTATGTCCTATGCAGAAATTATTGCTGCAATAACATTCAATGAAAATATGCCGGAAAATGATGAAGACACTAACATTGAGCCCACCGTTCGAACTCCTAAAATATCATACAGTGAGAGACTAAAGCGAGGGTGTCAAACTCAGTCTAACTTGCGCCAAACAAACAAGGTTTGACTTAAGGTGTTCCGTAAAAAAAAAAAAAAACCAATATTCATAGAAACCTAAATTTATTTCGAATACGTTAAATAAACATAAATAAAAGTGTTTGCGCCTCGTTTCTTGTATGTAAACTCAATGCCAGATGGCGCCCGTTTTTATAATTTGTATATATAGCGACGTTCATTATTAAAAGTTGATACATTGACCAACCAGAGAGCAGTCTCTAAGCTCTCATCCATGACGAAACAACATCCATTCCATCCTGAAGAATCATAGCCACGCCTCCCGGATTTTCTCGTCTCAGCCAATGACCGTTATGCCTCTACGCAGACTGAAAACCTCCACTTCCGCCTGGTCCAACATCGCGGAATGCCAGATATGGGATTGTGTTACACACACACACAGTCCGGATGCCCAAAGAAGAACGCCTATAAAAGTTGAGACAGTCCTTTGCTTGTGTGGTGTCGTGCTTAGTTAAAAAGAATAAGAAAAATTGAATGTTTACATCCTAACACTTGACATCTCTTCTCTGCTACTATCTTTAGCCAGCTCAGGTGTCATTCACGTCACTTGACCATGGTTCAAAATTACGTGGTCCGTCTCCAAAAACCCTCGTGTAGCCGAACAGTGCGACTTTAATATTCACTCACTCACTCGAACGTCCTCCCGTTGGTGTGGTAGTTAGGTGAGCGAGGTGCCAGTTCAGGTGTCGTCCTCGTCACTCGACCATGGTGCAAAATTATGAGGTCCGTCGCCAAAAGACAGTGCGACGTTAATATTCACTCAGGACTCTACTGTACCAACACTATTTTTAATTACACAGCTCTATTGCATGTAAAAGATTATGAATTTGAATATCATCTTATTAATATATTGCTGCCGGTCCATCTGTTAAACTTTCACAAATCAAAAATGTCAAGTATTTATATTTAAACCCAGTTACAGTTATCATATTAGCTTAATTTATTTTTAAAAGTTTAAATATCAAACAAAAGATTTAAAATATTGGTAGCAAATATGCAAGATAATTCAAATCCACATTCAAAAATGTTTCTTTATAATCTTTAATTGAAAAGTGTCCAACGATTGTTCACCTAAAAGGTGTTAAACTCTAACAATAATCCAAAACCGTTTTGCAAAAGATCATAAACAACAATAATGCAAGATCACAGCCAGTTTTGATGGTGAGATTGCTGCTCTTCCAGTAGCTCTTGTGCAGTTGCATTGTCATCTGAATACTTTACCAGGGCTGCTGTCTTCTGTGATTCAAAAGTAGCAATTTTTGCCGATAAATTCTATTCCTGCCTCCTCTGACATTCTTAATTGTAAAAAACTGCTGCAGTCTGTCTGAGTACTCTAAACCAATCGTCTTGCAGTGGATCCCTGGACACTGCGGTGTAACTAGTAATAAGTTAACATAACATCTAGCAAAGAAGGGAGCTTCCATTCAACGGACAACAAGGAAAGCTGCTGCTTTTACCAGTGCCAGGCGTATTATTAAGATGAATAATCTCATTTCAATTCAATACACAGAGAGAAATTCCTATAAGATCTAGTGGAATAATCTTAAAGATCCCCTCATGTGGCCAAGACGTAAAGCAGTTGCCAAGTTTTTCTCACTACTGGACACAATTGTCTCCTCAAACACCTTCATCGAATTCATATCGCATAGGCCTCTATCTACGCGCTCTGCGATATTTGGGAGAGCATGGATGCTGACCACATTCGCCACTGCCCAGCACTTTGTGCGATCTATATTGGCAAGCTAGGGACTTATTAGGTTCATAGACTTTCTCGCCATGTTATTTCCTACTTTATCTATTTTTGTTCCCACCTCCTTGTGGCGTAGTAGTCTTTTTTGTAACCCTGGCCATTGGAAATGAAAAATAATAATAATAATGCAAGACCACCCTGCACAATACAAACCCTGGAAAAAAATTAATAAATTGGGGTAAGAGCTCACCTTATCCATTATGTTAACTAAACTTTGCACCACATTGAGTTTCCATTTTTAGTCCAATTGACATGACAAAAAATTTAAATATCCAAAATGCCATCTCCAGATATTTTGCTCAAAAAATAAAACTCAATTGTTTTGTATTCATCCAGTATTGAAAATTTGCACACTAGAGAGAAAGAGGTCATTGATAACAAAAGTGATTGCATCACTGATTAAAAATAAAAACTTGCTAATTTTTTTTTTTTAAATTCAAAGTAAAAAATGAATTTTTCCTGACCTACTGGTGCTTAAAAACATATGTTAAATTCTACTTTTTAAGTATTTTTGATGGGCTATTTTGTAAATTGTTATATAACTCATTTTTAATTAGACTAGTAAAAGTTAATGAATAGCACATTATGCCCATATACATAATATTTTACTTAAATTATATCTCAAGGGATTTAAATCCATAATGAGCCCTCCAAGACTTTAATAAGGAATACCTAATTTTTAGATCTCCTGCCTAATGGGAAATAACCACGATTTTATGTCTTCCTAAAACTTTAAGCATTTTTAATATAGGATGATGCAATCTTGCATCAGGTATTTAGAGCAATTGAAAGAAGCCTTTACTGAAAATCATATGATCTTAACAGCTTTTGGTTGACCCAAACTATAAAAGGTTACAATCTCAGGAGTGAATAAATGCTTTTGTGTGTAACTATCAAGTCTGTGTCTCTGTTGTGTTTCATATCTGTTTGTTTTGCAGCATTTTGTAGATCATTTTATGTTTGATTAAAATAAAATGTGGATTTCAAAATAGCAAAAAGCCTCCTTCATTCTTCAACGTTTTCAACAACCTGACAAAAGATCACCTTACTACCTAATGCCTTAAATCACAAGTCCAGAATCTCTCTCTATATATAGATTAATAATACGTACACCATGAGATTGTTTATAATTTGCAACTAACTGTGAAACAGTAAATTAAATACAAATTTTATTGTCATTTACATGCTCATGAGTTGTTTTATTCTCATTTTACTCTGGTAAATAAAAAACTGCATTAACTTAAGTAGTTGACATTAAAATTTGACTTTTTTATACAGAAAATTATTTTTAAAAATTTAAAGTATAATTTAAGATACATCTTTACTTTAAACTGCATTTACTTCTTTTTTATTTTTTAATGCCATGTTTATTCAATAAATTAACATTGATTTACATAAATTATTTATCATTTGATACCATAAAATATAAGACCATAATACTATAAAATTATAAGACAATTTAATGGTTAGAAGAATTCATTGAATGAACTTCAACTTTCATAATTTAAAAACCAATGCAACCATGTAAAATGAAAAATATTTTATTGATTGCATCTTTCTTCAAATTTCACATTTTCAGCTAGATTTAAACAAATCGAATTATAACTTGGAAATAATTTAATAGAAAAATGAATCATGCAAATCAATTTCTTGGTAAAGCAAAAGATCTACATTTTACATAATAGAAAACTAGAAACTATAATACATATTTTTCACTAACTGTTACTTACGGCTAAAATAAGAGCACATGTCATAACCTTTCCCTCTTCATACTTCAAAATGGGAAAAACTATTCTTAGAATTCAATATTAATAGCAAAAAAATTGTCAAAAGTTTATTAATTCAAATAAAAAAAATTCTATAATTTGAAGTCTTTAACTATTTTAAATAAATGAAATTAAAATTAAATTTTTATCTGATTTTTATAAATATCCTTTTGAATATAGCAAAGTGCTGAATGTGATGAAATAATACATGTTTATATTTGTACAACTAATGCAGATAATTATTTATGTCCAATTAAATTCAAAACATTTTTAAAAATAAAATTAACATTTTTTAAAACAAATTTTTTTTTTGCATGCACAGATATGTCACTTATTGTCCTAAATTTTACTTATTGGAATCCCAAGGAAAGAAATATTGTTGATTTAAACACAAAGTTATTCCACACATACCTAGTCAATAATTTTTAAAAGAAACAAAATGTTCTTTTATACCAACAACAGATTTCATCTACAAATTTAGATGTCTACAGGATCCAACTCGCGCACCACAGCATAGAATCAAATTCAATTTGGAGGTGTAAATGTACCTTTTTAAATAAACTATTTATTTATATTTCCTAATTACAAATTGAAGAATTATAGCAATTCATCAACATGAGGTGTAGCATGTAATCGTCCCAAAGAAGCCATGGCTGGCTTTGCCTTCATAACTCTTCCAGCAACCTAATTTTTTTAAAAAGAAAAATTAATTTTTAGTACAAACATTTCAGTTTATCAAATTTTTATGAAGTATTTCTTTTACTTCAATAAAGAAACCTTTATAGTCAAATGAAAATAAATAGGTATAAGTAATATATCTCTTAAAACTAAGAAATTCTAAATCTTGCAGTTGATTTTAGAATTTTTTTTATTATTAATATAAAATTCAAAATATTACTCATTTATATTGCATCCCCTCCCCCTCAAAAACTTCCCATCAGAGAGCCATATAAAACTATTTAACTCTAAACATTTTAAAATTTAATTTTTAATACAAAACAAAAAAAACTTACAGCTTTAATATCAGCTGCTTTTAGTCCATCAATGGCTTGCTCCAACTCTTTAACATCCATGATTTTCCCATGATTAGCAACATCGAGAGACATGGCAGACATGTTATCCTCTAATGTTTCTCTTTCCATCATTAACTTTGCCTTTAGTTTATGTCTGTAAAAAAAAGGAAATACTATAACATTTAATCAATAACAAAAATTCCACATGTTTAAAAAATCTGATTAAAAAATTCTAAAAAAACAGAAAAAAAATTTAAATACTTCTTATTATGCAAAATAAGTTATAACAACTGGTTTAAAAATTTGATAGAATTCTTATGTGATAGTTTTTTTAAAAAAAATCTGTCCATTATTGTTCAGTTATTATAAGCAAATAGCACAATTATGAAGCACATTTCACATTTAATAATACCTCCATCAAAATATTTTCAGTTACAATGAATTATAATTATTATACCAATTAACTTTTTAATAAAAAAATCTTTTCATCAAATTAGGAGTCAAATAATTAAGTGTTAATATAAATATATAATGAGTATAAAAATAAAGATATTAAATAAAGATATTAAGTAATACACTGCCTATTATCAAAATCTAATGAAGTTTATTGAGAGAGAAATAAAAGGTTCACTAAAAATCTTAAGGTGATGGCGGGCCATTAGTTTAACACCTTACATGACATCTAGATGGCGTTGGCTATTGCGAAATTTTTGGCACAAATATTTGTGTTAAGATTCCCAAGATGGGCAATAAATTTCTCTCTCGGGTAACCTTTTCAATGAAATTCTCCCCTTCAGCGAAAGGGAACACGCGGGGGGGGCTAAGTGAGGGTGATGGTCGTCAAACTAGTAAAATAAATGTTAGCTCTTTTTTTTTTTTTTCTTTTCGGGCGAGGGGGTTAAAGCAGCAATGTGAATCTTGACCATGAAAGACTTCTCATGTCTGGACATTGGTCAATCATCAAACTTTTTCAACTCTTGGACCCCTTAGAACTGTAACATGTTTTCGAGGAAACCCCTTCTTCGCTGAAGGGAATATATCTTAAAATAATATTTAAAGTATATAGATAAACATATTTTTGATATTATATGTAAAGACAATTTTAAAAAATATTTTATTTTTTATTAAAAACTTTTATGATGTAATTTTAATGTTATTTACTCATTGATAATATAAATTTGTGATCCAAATGTCACCTACGCATGCATTATACTTAGTAACTGAGATATGTGTTCACAATTTTTTACACAAACTATCGACGTATAAGCTTTTTGAAATTATCTGCAGTAGCATTTCATATTCCGTGTTCAATTCGTTTTTGTATTTTGTTTTTGTTGCCAATCGCGTTAAAAATATTTTTCACTTTCTAAATACATTTTTGTGAATGGCATGAAAATGTTCATAGCTGTGTGAGAAATTCTGCGTATATAGCATGAATTGGTAACCTAAGATATAGGTCTTCTAGCTTAAATTTAAATTTTAGCATCGAATCTGTTCATATGTCGATAAATTTTTTTTTTTTTTTTTTTTATCTTCTTCATTATAGGTGTTTTTCCCCACAAATGTAAAAGGTTTCAAAACATTGTACTAACTAGTATAAAATTACTTCGTGGAACTCGGGATAGCAAACAATAGTATATTCACAATCTACTGCATAAAATAAAGTTTTAAAATTCATTTATTATATTACAATAAAAGTTTTAAAAAAATTTCAAATTATGTATAAATAAAATTTTTAATTTTAGTCTATGATCTTTAGATAATTGTGGCTAAGCGAATTTCATGAGAACATAAATCCATTTTGCATACATATTTGTAATTTTTCTTTCCCATTTTTTTTTATTGGGACTCGTGGAACACAGTTTGTCGATCATTTCTCTAGATAAATGATGTACAGAACGAAACTGTTTAATTTTTCCTGAACAAATGATTTTTAAAGGAAGAATAGGTGGATTTAAAGCAATGAAAAATTAAATTTCACGTTTTAATGAACAAACAGTATGATACAATTTTACTTTTATACAATAGAACTGGGGTTGGCAACCTATTTCACGAGAGGTACAATTCTCAGTGGTACTCTGAATTACTCAACAAATGTGTCAATTTTTGAGAGGATGGAAGATGATAAATTTATAATGGTCCTTATTATACGAAGATCTCCAGAATTATGGACAATTGCGAAATTTCGAAAAATCGGAAAGATATCTCGAAACATAAATTTACAGCTATTTTGTGAATTATTGGATGTCATTGCTGGTGAGATTTAATTGTTTGAAAAGAGAAGATCGCGTGCACTCTGCTCTCCGCTTTTGGTTGATTTTGAAAAAAAAAAAAAAAATTCTCTCTGTGTGTGTGTGTGTGTAGCGCACTTCCTTCAATAGAATCCTCCCCTTTCTCTGCAGGAGGAAGAGGGCCACAGTCTTTACGACTGTGAAACGAAATACTTGTTCTTTTTTTGGGGGAGTAAAATAGTGTTAACTCTTGACCATGAGAGAGATCTAAAATGGCTTTCTTACTTTTTCGACTCATGGATTCTGATAATTTGTTATGAATGCTTTATTCGTTTCTAACTATGGAAAAAATTCTATGTATTTTGCAATCTAAATTTTAGGAGCTGTTCTTGTTTTAATATAGATTTTACCGTCAAATGTCTTTAAAATGTCAATAAGTTGTTCGCTCTCCTTGATTATAGGTGTTTTTATCCACAAATAAAAAAAAAAAAAAAAGTTCATTTTCCATTACAAAACGATTTTGTTGTGCAAAAACAATGTATTAACGTGAATAAATTTGTTTTGTTGGTCCCGGTACAGTAAACAATGGAATATTCACAATCTAGTAGGCACTACATATAAAAAGAAAAACGATTTAATATTCTTTTATAATGGAATAATAAATGTTTCTAAAAGTATTACAAAATAAAGTTCTTACGTACAAAAAAAAAAATGTTTCAGAAATTTCCAATTAGGTATACATTTACACCTGTATTACATTATTAAAGGTTTAAGGGAAACAATTTTGAATAGAGTTTTCTTTAAAAAAAAGTAGTTTTAAATGTTAAAAAGGTTAAAGGTTATCAATTTTGATATTTTTCTAAGATAGTATGCAGCTATTTCATTAAAAACTGGTTAATTATGGTTTTGACCATTATTTTACGTATGTTTGTAAAATAATTTTTAAATTTAAAAATATTTTTTATAAGAAATGGTACGTAAATGAAAATAAGCATTACAAAATTATTTCATGTTCAGCAAAAAAAAAAAAAAAAAAAGGAAGAAAGAAAGATATTTTGAAATTAAAATTACTTTTGTAACTTTAGAGAACGATTAAAATATCATTATAAGGGAGAGAAAATAGGCTGGCAATTAATTATCAAGCACAATTAATCAAGCATATAATATATAAACATTGCTTTTATTTTTCTAAGAAATTTATGTTTATTTAATGAATATATGTCAATAACAATTTTTCAATTTGGAAGTTAACATTATATTTAAATCAAAGAAAATTGCATTATTGTTTAATTTTTGGGCATATTTGGTAACAAAATAATAGTTTCATTCTATGTAGGAATCCAAATAAATGGCTAAGTAAAAAATATACTTAATTATAAAAATATATATCACGGACAGTTTTTACGGTATCCTGTTCGAGAAGATATAGGAGGTCACAGTAGGCAAGAGTTCATGGTTACGAACTCGTGATCGACGTGGTGTTGCATCGTCGGTTTGAATTCTGGTGTCCCTGCTGAAGATCCGCTATGTAGAATTGATTGATTGAATATTAACGTCGCACTGTTCAGCTACACGAGGGCTTTTGGCGACGGACCACGTAATTTTGAACCATGGTCAAGTGACGTGGACGACACCTGAGCTGGCACCCCCCTCTCCTAACTCCCACACCACACCAACGGGAGGACGTTTCAGCTCTCGACAGATTTAACGTGCATCGCTGCCCTACACGGCGGGTCTTTAATGGTATTGGGCTCGAACTCGTGGCAAGGCAAGCCACGGTCCGATACCTATACCACTCGGCTACCGCGACCGTCCGCTATGTAGAAGGCTGAACCTCAAAGCAGATGTTTGAAGTAGATGATACTATATGTTGCTAATGGTGGAAATTTTGGGAGATTGCGGTTCCAGCTCTGATTTCGTCCTCGTCACTTGATCGAAATGACGAGGTCGGCGATAGTCCCAGTGAAGCTTCAAAGCTTGACGTTAATCAAATAATCATTCGATAATATATAGGTTTCATTTCCTAACCTATATCAATCATTTTCTGTTTTTTGCTTCTACTAGATTCCTCTACATATAACGGCTCCCTCAAAGGCATATTTCGTGGTGCTCTTCCATCAAGAATTTCAGGAAGAACACATTTAAAATAAAACTTTTCTATAGTTTTGGAATAATTCCTTTCCAAAACTCTTCGTTTGCCTCTATACGCAGAGTTAACGAATCCTTTTGCACCATAAATACAGATCACACCATTTCCGTTGTGTAATAAATAACTGACCTTGTATTTGAAAGTAAAATTTATGATTTAATGGTAAATAGATTCCCCTTTCATTGGAAAATTTGAAACCTAGACTATTTTTTTTTTTTGTAATTAAAAATTCCAGCAGATTTGATTCAAATCTCGCAGAATAAGGGCATTTAATTTCTATGAGTCCATCATCACCAACCAATCCATCGGGTGAAGCACACAAAAAGGGTTTATCTTTGTCCACAAATAAGCCACATATTTTTACTTCAGTTGAATATTCCCTCTCATACTGCTTCCGAGCGATCTCTTCGTTTGCCAATCCATATTTCATTGCTGCATTGCATAAGTCTCTACCATACACAATGCGCATCACAAGCTTCGAACACGGAGTAGATTTTTTCCTGCAAGCAATTTCTTTGAAAAAAGAAGATGAGAGTCTCAACGATCTCTCATATCTCCATCGTTCAAAAGATGCTTGCCCCCTAGTTTCGCTCTCTAAATCATAGATATTTTGTACTTTTAATTTTGAAAGATGGTTTTCCATTAAATTATCGTATATCTGTACTGGCACATGTCTTTAGATATGTAGCGAACATTCATTACACTGAATTTTCTTCGAATTTATTCGAATCTAAGCCGCACTTTTTTCCCCCGATACTTAGGCTACAAAAATTCTGGTGCAGCTTAGATTCGAAGACTGAAAAAAGTTTTTAATGCTGGTAAAGTAAATTAATTATTCACTTTTTATTAATTCGCCTTTATTATTTTTTTTTATTTCGTTTAGTTAGTGATTGAATATAAATGTCATATTGATCAGCTACACGAGGGCTTTTGGTGACGGACCTCGTAACTTTGAACCATAGTCAAGTGACGAGGACGACACCTGAGCTTGCACCTCCCATCTCCTAACTACCACACCAATGAGAGGACGTTTTAGCTCTCAGATTTAACGTTCATCGCTCCCCTACACGACAGAACTTCAGCGGTACTAGGCTCGAACTCATGACACGCCAGCCACGAGTACGTTACCTTGACCTCTAGGGTATCGCAGCCACTTTTCATTCCGTAAATATATCATATATCGATAATATATTTTTACACTATTTTTTTCACAAAAATGTGCTGAGAATTTGGGTGCGGCTTAGAATCTGAACATAATTAATTGAAAAAATAAGTTTCTGTTAATTAAATTAGAAAATAATATTTTGTGTTAATAATTGTTCCAATGGTTTATGGTAAAGTTTTACGTCAAATATAAAATCGATGGGAAAAAAAAATTTTTGTTAGTTAAAAGAAAATAATAATATAATAATAATAATTGCATTACAATAATTAGATTAAAATTTTAATTTGTGAGCAAGGAGTAGTAATTTGTGTTCTTTAGAGTTAATTCACAACTTTCGATCAAGTATAAAGTAAGTATACTTTCATTCTTCGTTAAGTCATTTCGCAGAATTTAAATATTCTTACAGACATTCCTTCAATAACAGACAAAAAAAAAATCTAAGCTGTATAATTATAAACGAATTTTTAAGCACACATGCAGAAAATATTTAAAACTTTCCTAAATCGGAAAGTTCGTCAGATTTGAGATGTTAAATCTCTCTGTACATCATAAATCTTTTCCATTGTCCACTATTTGTAACAATTTGCAAGTTACCATAATTTCAGCTGGCGACTATATTTCAGAAAGATATCGCCAAAAATAAGTATTCGTAGCCAAGAATAAATTCGCTTTTCAAACGATGGTGGTGCCATCTGTTTGAGATAGTCCTAACTACGCCAAAAATAATTCAGAATGAACTTAAAATTTAAAAAAAGTTAATTAAGAAAAACATAAAACTTAATTCTGGCTACACTAGTCCAAAGAGGAAGCTTGCTTTCTTATATACTATTTAATTCTACTCTAAAAAAATGTTTTTTTCTGTTAAAATGTCTTTTGCGTTTCCACCTCCTATACTTTAACATAGAAAAGTCAAATTTCATTTTGCAAAAATGCTAAAAACTGTGTAATTTTCCAAAAAATCAAAATTCAAAAAACACTAACCTTTAAACAATTATTTTCTTTATATCCATAAATTTTTTATTATTATTGGAGCTTTTTCCTGCCCACAAATGTCTTTGTCGTTTCATCCCTATCCTTTAACATTGACCGAAAACAGCCTTAAACTAATTTTTGACAGATTTTGAACCATTTAAATGTCTACTTCGGGTAGATTAGACTCACTTCCGATTTTTTTTTTAAATTCATAAAATATATCATATTTTGACTTCTAGGTAACGTAACAACAAAACAAAGTATGTATCACAAAAGCTAAAAGAGGAAAGGCTTGTTAAAGCTGCTGTTGAATGAGGAGAGGGGAATGGGTGCTAGCTCAGGACTAATAGACAAAAAACAAAAAAAAAATTTAAAAGCCGTAATTTTTAATCTATTTTTCAATCTTTGAACAGATTACGGATAATACTATTCTACATATGGAAAAAAAGTTTCGTTAGATTATTTTTATAAATAATTAATAAATTAAATATTTAATTAAAGTTTTGAGCATTTTTTTGGAAAATCGCAAAAAAAAAAAAAAGATTTCGTCATTTTATTTATGACTAATTCTAAAAAAGAAGAGCATGAATTTGTTTAGAATAAAATATCAATTCATTAACTCGAAAGGAAACTTAAAGGGAATGATTTAGAAACCATTTTTATAAAAGCGTATGAATTTTGACTCTTTTAAAAAAAAAATCGTAAAAAAAATAGAAAATATCATTATTTTGTTTAAAAAAATATACCATATCGCAGTGAAAAGAATGAGAATTTAGCGACGGACCACGTAATTTTGAACCATGGTCAAGTGACGTGGACGACACCTGAGCTGGCACCCCTCTCCTAACTACCACACCAACGGGAGGACATTTCAGCTCTCGACAGATTTAACGTGCATCGCTGCCCTACACGGCGGGTCTTTAGTGGTACTGGGCTCGAACTCGTGACAAGGCAAGCCACGGTCCGATGCCTATACCACTCGGCTACCGTGGCCACGATAATGCATACAGAGTTAGAGAATAGAGGCCAACAATATAGATATTTGCAGTTTTATTATATATTAATTTTGCATCATTTAAAGATATTTCTTAGCATAAAAATAAACAGAATAAAATATAACCATTTCTTCAACAAAACTAAAATACTAAAGTTGTACATATTTTATGTATTTTTAATCATATTTATTAAAATAAGAATTAGAAAATATAAAATATAAATTTATATTTCCCTTCATTATAATTAAACAAAAAGATAATCATAAACTTTAACGCGAACCTAGTGCACTCACTGCTCTACTTTCATATCGCAAAATCAGGGATGTAATTTGTGACTTTCAATTTGACACGATTCCGAGCATTCAGTTGGTAAACAATTTCTTTGCTAACTCGAATTATTTTTCATTTGAGGAAAGATTTTTAACTTACATATGAATAACCAAAAGTGGATAGCAAAGTAGAGGCAATTTTCTCTCTTCAAACAATTAAATCTCTTTAACAATGACATTCAATAATTTAATAAATAGAAATTTATTGTTAGTAATCTTTTTCTCTGTTTTTTTTTTTCTTTTATTATCTTTCTGTTTCTTTCTTAATTGCTTAAATGTTCATAATTCTGAAGATGTTTGTCAAATAAGATCTATTATAAATTTATGAACTTCCGTTCACTCAAAAAAAAATGGCGAATTTATAGAGAAGTGCACAGTGTCAATAAGAATTGTACCACGTGCCCATAGGTTGCCGACCTCTGGTCTACAAACTCATTTTCTCGCATTCATTATATAGAGTTTTTTTTCCAGGTATAGAAGTTTAAGTTGGCATTACTTTCCAAGATGGCGACCGATTTAACAGCTGTCAAGTGATTTATTCTATGTTTGGTTTGGCAATTCATCATGAATAGACTCACGCCTGAACAACGCTTTCAAATTGTGCAATTTTATTTCGAAAATAAGCGAATTTTGTTTAGCGATGAAGCGCACTTCTGGTTGAATGGCTACGTCAACAAACAAAACTGCCGCATTTGGAGTGAAGCTAATCCACAAGTGTATGTCGAAGCACCGTTATATCCAGAAAAACTGACTGTTTGGTGCGCTTTATGGGCTGGTGGAATCCTTCTTTAAAACGATGAAGGCCATAACGTTACAGTCAATGGTGATCGGTATAGAGCCATGATTACTAACTTTTCATTCCTGAATTGAACAATCCTGATGTCCAGGAGATGTGGTTCCAACAAGACGGCGCAACATGTTACACAGCTCGTGCCACAATCGATTTATTGAAAGACACGTTTGATGACCACCTAATTTCACGTTTTGGACCTGTGAATTGGCCTCCAAGATCTTGTGATTTAACACCGCTAGACTATTTTTTGTGGGGCTATGTAAAGTCATTGGTCTATGCGGATAAGCCACAAACGCTTGACCATTTGGAAGACAACATTCGCCGTGTTATTGCCGATATACGGCCACAAATGTTGGAAAAAGTCATCGAAAATTGGACGTCCACATTGGACTACATCCGAGCCAGCCGTGGCAGTCCTATGCCAGAAATCATATTTAAAAATGTAATGCCACAAGATTATCTTTCGAATAAAAACAAATTCATGTCAATCGAATAATACATCGTTGTTTTATTGCAATTTAAAGTTCTATACCTCTCAAAAAAACACCCTTTATTATTCTTACAATTTCATAGTAATTTATTTATTATGATCGGAAATTAGTAAACTACTTTTCATTTTTTTTTCAACTCCTGCTATTAGCTACACTCTCTGCATATTTATTTATTTATTTATCTTCGTGGAATTTTCAATCGTTAATAATATACATTTTAAAGCGCTCATTTGAACTGAAATTTTCTATACACTAGTGTTTTGGGTAAAAATACGGTAATTTAATTATAATTAATTAAAATTAATTTTTACTGAAACTAATTACTTAAAGAATTACAGATACAGCCACGTTGGTTTCATTTTTAGCGACTTGGGTCAAAACTTTAAAAGATTTTTTTTTCCCCTCATGTTTAAAGCATTCAATTGAACCGAAATTTTATATAATGATTGTTTTGGATGACAATACAATACTTTAATGATAATTAATAAAAATTAATTACCACTTAATGTTGTGATTCTGTCATATTTATATTAATTGTAACTATTTAATAAAAAGTAGCTAAAATAAAATTTTCTTTGTTAATCTAAGTAGGAATTGACTTGAAAAAAAAAAAAAAAATTTTTTATATTACTTGTTCTCACTATTGTTTTCTCAAGACAGTTAGTGCTTTATGAATTTAATACTAAGAATCTAACGTTAAACCTATAAAAATGTTTAAATGGTTAATTTTATATTATTTATAAAATTAAATTAAAAATTTACTCAAGCCATTATTTGATTTTACTTTTGTAGATGTTATTTATAACGGATTAATTTTCATTTCAATTAATGGCAATTCTGCGCTTAGTTGCAGGCTGCAGCCAAGAGCAAAACTGACATTGCCATTAATATTCCTAAATCATTTTACAAGATCGTGAAAGAAAGAATACTTAAGTCTTGGAACCAAAAATATCTCATTTTAAATAAAGGGAGCTAACAAAATTTTTTTTTCAACCATTAATAATTAAATGTCATGCCATCATATTTATACTTATTTCCAAATAACTCAATTTCTGATTGGTCATGGTAAGCTCTACTTGAACAAATTTAATTCAGTTCCGTCACCTTCCTGTGATTGTAATATTGGTGACGAGGAAAATGTGGAACACATGTGCTCCTTCTGTATTTCAAGTATGACAGAGAGAGAAAGATCTTAAGGCTGACACACTTTCAAGAGACTTAATAATGTTACGAATTTCTGTAAGTAGTGTAAATAATTTGTATTTGAGTGTGTTTAATGCACTTATACACTGCAGGACAATTGCTAAGGATGGATCACAAATTGCTATGTAGCATAACATTAAGCGAGACATGAGGCCTAGTAGGATAACATATAGTTGCCACACTGTTCAGACATTAGAAAAAAGAATATTTATTGTTCTAGAAAGTACAAAAGCTGTGAAACATCTGAAAGAAAAAAAATGTTCATTTGATCTGCGTACGGAGAAATGGAACAATGCATCTAAAAGTCAGCAGGCACCTTAAAGAAAGGTATCAGTACGGGATATGTCCACCGTGGAGTGTGATGCAACGTTCCACACGTCGTACCATACTTTGCACAACATTATCCAGCAGCTGTTGAGGCAATTTATCCCATTCCTCTGTGAGTGCACGGATGAGGGAGTTCTTGTTTGTTGGAGGATAGTTTCGACCAGCAACTTGCCTCCCCAAAGCATCTCACACATTTTCAATGGGGTTTAGATCTGGAGAACGCGCTGGCCATACGAGACGTTGAATACCCTCGCTGTTTAGACAATCCTAAACAGCGAGTGTTCGATGACATGTTGCGTTGTCGTCCATAAAAACAAACTTATCACCGACAGCACCACGGAAAAGACGAACATGAGGAAGTAGAACTTCATCAATGTATCGTTGGCCCGTCATAGTCCCATTCGCTACCACATGTAGGCGCGTGCGGCCATTGATCATGATGCCGGCCCACATCATGATACGGCATGTCGGATATCGGTCCTTTTCCTGGATATTTTCTGGACGATAAGCAGTACCACTCTCGTGCCAGATCAGTTGGCGTCTACAATCCGATGACATACTGAACCTACTCTCATCTGAGAATAGTACGCATGCCCAGTCCTGTTCAGTCCAATTGTGATGCTCACGACACCATTGCAAACGGGCAGTACGGTGCTGTCTGGTCAATGGGACACACACAACAGGTCTGCGTGCGTATAGTCCTCCTCTCCTCAAACGTCTGGCAACAGTTTTTGGGAGATCTGCTTTCCCGAGGCAGCAAGAAACTGATTTGCCACCTGCTGAGCTCTGGTGCGCCTGTTCCTTTTGCTGATAGGATGATATATCTGTCTTCTGCAGGCGGCATCGTACTTCTAACACGACCTCCCCGTGCCGTCTACTACACATTCCAGTAGTTTTAAATGACTTCCACAGCCGTGAAACAACGCTGTGAGCGATGTCGAACTCCCTGGCAACATCTGTTATTTTTCGCCCATCTTCGGTCTTTCCAATATTTTGGCCACGCATAAAATCATCTATGTGATGTCGGGAAGACATGCCAAAAATTTTAAGTTCGTCTATTAAATCTTTCCTGTAAAACTTTGACTTGAAACAACAACTGTCCCCACGCGTCAAAACCTTTAAAGCTCTTATGAACGCTATCACGTGATGAACAGACGTGGAAAAAAATTGCATACTCATACTTCTTACTAATATCCCGCACTTATTCTAATTTTCCACATTTTCCTTCCTTTCATTTTGTGGTTGCTATGGATGATAGTGTTATCCGTCCTTAGCAATTGTCCAGCAGTGTATTACTCTATGTTATATTTATTTCATGTTAAAATGGTACTATTCACAAGCAATGCCGCCCCTTACGTTATAATGGTGATTCAATGAGAACTTGGCGAAATCTTGGCGGTAGAGCCAAGTTGGCATCATTTTCGGAGACCAAGTTAGCGGCCAATTTGGCAGTTTGGGTGACCGTTTTGGCGTGATTGGCGACCATGTTGGCGAGTTCGGAACCCTCTGGAATCTTCTAGAAAGTAGTAGATCTCACCACTAGTGTCACGTTCAATGACACAAGGGGCTATATTTCTGGAAGTTTCTGTCACGCCTATAAAACGATGCTCGCCGGGACGGCGATCAGTCTTGATTAAGCCAGCGAGTAGTGAGGATTGTCTTAACTAGCGATTAGCTCGGCTGTGCTTGTGAATAATCTTAACGTACGTGTATTTTTAAACACTGGTGATTGTGTTTGATTGCTGTCGAAGGTGTGAAGACCTTCGGATATTTACCCTGTGAATATTGCTGCTGAATCCTGTATTTAAAGGATTGGATTTTCGATAATAAATTCACATCGCTCTTTTAGAACTGCTTATTTCATTTGTGATTGTTTTGCATAAAATCCTCGAATCCGGATCTACGTAACAGTTTGGTGTCAGAAGTGGGGTTTTATGCCAATAACAAGAGCGATGGATGAGCAACTTAACGCTCTGTTGGAAGGCATCAATGCCTTGAAAAGTGGTCAAGAAGAAACTAAGGAGAGAATGGAGAATATGCAGAGAAACCAAGAAGAAACTATGAATGAGTTAAAGGAGGGAATGCAGAAGGTCTGGAAGAAGTGCAGAAAAGCCAAGAGGCTAAACAAGGAATGGAGAAAGGTTTGGAAAACGTACAGAAATGTCAGGAAGATCTGAAGAATTCTCTAGAATAGAAAATTTACAATGTTGAAGAGAAAATCAATAGTTTGGAAGAGTAAATAGCATTGAAAGTTGAAGAAAAGATTGCAGTAGTTGAAGAAAAGATTGTAGTAGTTGAAGAGAAGAAAGTAGGAGAAGAAATAGAAAAGATTAAAGAACAAGTTGAGGAAAGAATTGAAGGAGTGGCTGAAAATTTTACCCTTATATCACAGAAAATGGAAGATCTTGAGAATAAACTTCTAGCAGGCGGAAATGAGAAGAAAAACAAGAGTGTGCCTGTGTCTGCCTTTCCAGAACCTGTGCTTGCTTCTCTAGCATGCTCTAGCACCTGTGCAGGCTTTTACAGGGCCAATGAAACTGTCAACCTATGACGGAAAAACGAACTGGAAAGTATACAAGACACAAGTTTCTATAATATCTGAAGCCAATGGATGGACTGAAGGGGCGAAAGCATGTCAGCTAGCAGCATCGCTTAGAGGAGAAGCTGCTGAAGTACTGCAGACTCTTCTCGACACAGAGTGACTGATTTTGAACTCCTGTTCAATGCTCTGATCCTCGGTTCGGCCAGAAATACTCCAAGGACTACGCACGTCTGCAAATGAAAACAAGACTCCAGAAAACCGGAGAAAGCTCGCAGGAGTATGCCTCCGAAGTAGAAAGGCTCGCCAACTTGGCATTCTCCGACCATCCAGCAACTGTGCAAGAAGTTATCTCTTTGCAATATTTCGTGGACGGCCTGAATGAGGGTGAAATTCAGAAGGCTGTAAGTATGGCAGATGTCCAAGATCTCAAATATGTACTGTTATATGCCCTAAAATTGGAGGCCACCACTCAAGCCAGTCGCATAGATTGCCATTCCATCTCAGGAGCTAGGGTGACTGCAGATCATCCGCGTGAATCTCGATTGCTAAAACAGATGGAGAAATTGAAAGAGGAAACGCAAAACACAAAGGCTGGAATTTAGAACCAAGAGAAACGCAACTTCCAAGTGCTGGGGATGCGGTGGAACGGGACACCTGAGAAGAAACTGTCCCTGATCAAGGAAGAATGAGTTTTCCTTCCAAACAGGAAAACTAATATATGGCCAACTCGCGGGGTGGAGGTTGCCAGATAATGAAAAGCCCCCATCACAAAATTCTTCAGATTACGGCAGTAAATGGTGGCGACAAGGGACATTACGTAATAGGACAAATTAATAACATCTCGTGCCGTATGGTTGTTGATACTGGAGCCAATGTGTCTATAATCAAAAAAAGATTTGGCGCAAAACTCAAAATTTAGTATTATCTGGACGCCGCCCTGCGTTTCCTTGCAAACAGTGATAGGTGACAAGATTCAGGTTCATGGGAAAGCTAACGTTACTCTAAGGTTTGGAAATATAGACTATTCCCATACGGCATATATAGCAAATATCACCGACCCCTGTATTCTTGAACTGGATTTTCTGAAGAACAATAACTTTAAATTGGACTTTGAAAATAGCAATATGCTTTCAAAATTTGAAGACATCACTCTTTTTTGGCTTACAAACTCAATTTGAATCCAACCAGAAAATTATTGCAAAAACCAACATCTTATTTTCCCCAAGAACTGAATGTATAATACCCGGTTTAGTAGCAGAAAATAGAAAATTCCGATTCGGCGTAATTGATTATCCTGACACAGACAGTTTAAAAGCAGGAGTACTGATAGCCTCGTCTGTAGTAGACCTCTCGAATTCAGTCATCCCAGTGAGAATTGCTAACATCAGTGATAGGACGAGAACTATCTAGGAAGGAGAAGTAATAGCAGCTTGCGCTCCTGTCACTTGTGTAGACCGGAAGTGCAATACCCAAGACCTTTCCTCAGAGGATCTAGTCAAGGATTTTTACTACAAAACACGGACTTGGACGAGAAACAAAGATGTGCTGTAGGAGGGTTGATTAAAGAATTCTAGAGCCTATTTTCAAAAACATCTGAGGACTTTGGATTGATTGATTGAATATTGACGCCACACTGTTCAGCTGCACGAGGGCTTTTGGCGACGGACCACGTAATTTTGAACCATGGTCAAGTGGCGTGGACGACACCTGAGCTGGCACCCTCTCCTAACTACCACACCACACCCTCGGGAGGACGTTTCAGCTCTCGACAGATTTAAAGTGCATCGCTGCCCTACACGGCGGGTCTTAAGTGGTACTGGGCCTGAGGACTTTGGAAGAACAAGACTAACGAAACACCGAATAGATACGGAGAGCATCCTCCTATTAAGCAGCACCCCCGACGACTATCATTCTCTAAACAGGAAGAAGTCCAAAAACTCATTAAGGACATGAAAAATAATGATGTTATTGAGCCATCGTCAAGTCCTTGGGCATCTCCCATCGTCTTGGTCAGGAAGAAAGATGGCTCAACCAGATTTTGTGTGGACTATCGTCGGTTGAATGACGTCACCAAGAAGGACAGCTAACCTCTGCCAAGGATCCGGCGGGGAATCAAACCCCGGTCTCCCGCGTGACAGGTGGGGATACTGACCACTATACTACCAACACACTTGCCGGCAATACCTGGTTTTCTACCCTAGATCTCAAAAGTGTGTATTGGCAGGTAGAACTCCACCCTGACGATAAAGAGAAAACTGCCTTCACCACGGGACAAGGACTGTGGCAGTTTAAGGTTATGCCTTTCGGCTAGTGCAATGTACCTGCAACATTCGAGCGCCTTATGGAAACAGTCCTCGGAGAACTTTCGTAAGAGGCCTGTCTGGTTTATCTCGATGACATTATCATCGTGGGGCGCTCCTTCGAAGAATATCTGAAAAATATCAGACGTGTGCTACAAAAGCTGAAAGAAGCTAACCTGAAATTAAGTCCATCCAAGTGCCACTTATTCCGGCGTGAAATCACCTATCTCGAACACATCATTTCGGCAGAAGGTGTACTAACAGATCCGGATAAGATCTCGGCTGTGAAAGACTGAAATTGCCCATCGGATGTTCACCAGCTCCGGAGTTTCTTGGGCTTATGCACGTATTACCGGAAATTCGTGAAAAATTTCTCAATGATCGCCAGACCACTCCATAAACTGACCGAGGCAAAACAGAAATTCGTCTGGACGGTTGATTGTAACAAAGCCTTTAATAAGCTTAAGGACACACTAACATCTACTCCAATCCTGGCATATCCTGAAATTGGGAAACAATTTATTCTGGATACAGATGCAAGTCATGAGAGCCTTGGGGCTGTATTGTCTCAAGATATAGATGGTCAGGAACGTTTCATCGCCTATTTTAGTAAGTTAACTCTACGGTCGAAAGCTCCTGCTGCAAACAGATCATGCCTCATTGACCTTGCTACTGAATTTTAAAAATCCACAAGGCCAAATAGCTAGGTGGATACAGAGACTGCAGGAGTATGACGTGGAAATTCGCCACAGAAAAGGATCAGCACATGGAAATGCAGACGCCCTTTCGAGAAGACCCTGTCCTGAGAGCTGCAAATACTGCTAGATAATTGAAAAGAAATTTGGCGTAAAAGATCCAATAGTCCGTCAAGTTACAGCGCCATCAACATCGGCATTGGACCCGTGGAGTGATGAGAGGGTCCAAAAAGATCAACTGGCTGATCATGAAATAAAACCAATCATAGAGCTCAAAGAGTCGTCTGATGAAAAGCCCAGTTGGCAAGACATCGCCTCTTTCCATCCTACAACGAAGCGTTATTGGGCTCTTTGGGACTCTCTCCATCTGAGAAATGGTGTTTTATATCGAAAATGGAAGTCTGACGACGGGAAAACATTCAGGTGGCAATTAATACTCCCAAAAACAAGAAATTCAACAGTTCCTAAGGAACTGCATGGCAGTCCAACTGGAGGTCATTTTGATGTTATGAAGACCTTACAAAAAGTTCGTGAGCGCTTCTACTCGAACAATGTGCGTAGTGACGTGAAAAAGTGTTGTCGCACATGTGATCAATGTGATGCACGCAAAGGTCCGAGGAAACGCACTAGAGGAAAACTGCAGCTGTATAATGTGGGAGCGCCTTTCGAACGAATAGCTTTTGACATCCTAGGTCCACTTCCGAGATCGTCAGATGGCAACAACAACATCCTGGTTGTCATGGACTACTTCACTAATTGGCCCGAAGCCTATCCTATTCCCCACTAAGAGGCCTCGACTGTTGCAGAGGTTTTAGTGCAATACTGGATCTCACGATTCGGGGTCCCTCTACAACTGCACTCCGATCAAGGGAGAAACTTCGATTCTGCAGTTTGCAAGAAACTGTGTGAAATACTCGCCATCGACAAAACCAGGACAACAGCTTTGCATCCTCAGTCTGACGGCATGGTAGAGAGGTTCAATCGGACCATCCTGAACAACCCTCTCCTGGTATCCAGTACTATTCCCCATCACAGATGCTCTTTGGACGTGATCTTCGTCCGCCTTCAGATCTTCTATTCAGCCGGCCACCAGATGTACCCTTGGCACCTGAGGTGTGTAAATCGAGAAACTCCAGGCATAGATGGAGAAAATGCATCATCTGGCTAGGGAAAGAATCGACATGGCTTCCGAGAAGATGAAGACCCGATACGACGCAAGAGCAACTGGACACGACTTCCACGAAGGCGACAAAGTGTGGTTATGGAATCCGAAACGTCGCAAAAGACTCTCTCCGAAGCAGCAGACCAACTGGGAAGGTCCTTACAGAGTCCTAAAAAGACTGAATGACGTTGTGGTGCGGATACAGAAATCACCATACTCAAAACCGAAAGTAATACATTATAATAGGCTAGCCCCTTATCTTGGCCAAGATGAATAAGATCTTTAAGTTCTGTGACCATGGTCTATAATTATTTTGTAAGTAATGTAGATAATTTCTCTTTCCTATTTCCTTAGTTTTATTTTAATATTGGAATTCATGTGTTTACATCTCTTCATGTGCTTTGGGTTTATTTGTACTGTATATGCTATGGAATACATTTGTTACTTTATATGTCATTATTATTAGAGTAGTTTGCCTGTAAATAGATGCCTCTTACTCAAGGATTGTACTGCCCGGGACGTGCAGTCTTTGAGGAGGGGGCAGTGTTACGAATTTTGTGTAAATAATTTGTATTTGAGTGTTTAATGCATTTATATTACTCTATGTTATATTTATTTCATGTTCGGGAACATATTCTTTTTAATAGAGCACCAGATAGAGAAATTGTACTATTCACAAGCAATGCTGCCTCTTACGTTACAATGGTGATTCAATGAGAACTTGGCGAAAGCTTGGCGGTAGAGCCAAGTTGGCGATTTTGGTGACCATTTTGGCGTCATTGGCGACCATGTTGGTGAGTTCGGAACCCTCTGGAATCTTCTAGAATGTAGTAGATCTCTCCACTAGTGTCACGTTCAATGACACGAGTGGTTATATTTCTGGAAGTTTCCGTCGCGCCTATAAAACGATGCTCGCCGGGACGGCGATCAGTCTTGATTAAGCCAGCGAGTAGTGAGGATTGTTTTGACTAGCGATTAGCTCGGCTGTGCTTGTGAATACTCTTTACGTACGTGTATTTTTAAACACTGGTGATTGCGTTTGATTGCTGTCGAAGATGTGAAGACCTTCGGATATTTACCCTGTGAATATTGCTGCTCAATCCTGTATTTAAAGGATTGGATTTTTGATAATAAATTCACATCGCTCTTAAAGAACTGCTTATTTTATTTGTGATTCTTTTGCATACAATCCTGAATCCGGATCTACGTAACAATATAAATTGACGCCCGAATTTTCACTAACTTCTTTCAACCAGAAGTGCTTTTAAAAAGTTATGTGAATTTGCTGGAAATATTCGTAATCCTTCATAACCTCATTTTTGCCCCCTTCTTTACTTTGTAATGTGTGATTAATACTTACTTCTGTGAGCCCCATGTGATACTTTGAGGTGCATGGTGATTTTATAATTGTTTTCAGAAAAAAAAAATGAGTTCTTCAGAAAACAATAAAGCACATCCATTACATGTTTTACCGTTATAGATTGAAATATGTCACGTTTGCTGCTTTCTCTAGAGTGATACACTGCTTGTTGGAAAATTCAGTTTTATTGAGACAATACGCTTCCCAGAATGAATTTGAAAAGTAAGTTTATGGCAACTCTAGAAGATTGAATAGAGTTGTTAGAGAGAGAGAGAGAGAGAGAGATTTGATACTTTATCATTCTTGGTGACAAATGATATTGCTAAGAAATCCTCAAGAAGACTAGATCGATCGACCCTTCTAGAAATTTCCCTATATAAAGGACCTTTGAAACAAAGGTCGAGTTAGTCCCTTGAAACCGCCGTAATCACAGCAAAAACACTTATTTGCTACACTTCACAATATTCAAACGCATTTGCCTCTCATCAGAACTCCAGCTTCGTTCCACCTGCAGTGGCGTCTGTAAGCTTCTCCTTGCAGACTCTTTTCTTTTCATTCCGGCTGCAAAAAAAAAAAAAAATAGCAGCATTCTCCTTCCCACTGCGTTTTTGGTGCTCCTCGAACGCGTTTTGGTTCTGTCAAGCCCTCCTTCCTGCGCTCTTCCCTTCTCGCCCTCGTGACGTCACTCCAGTTTCGGCCTCGTCAGCCGCTCTCTTTCTCCAGCCTCCCCCTGCGGGGTGAGTGAATTCAGATATCGGTCTTTCTTTTTCAATCTTTCTCCGCGAATATAAGCGAATTATTTCGCTGGCACCCGCGTCATCTAATTTTCGTTCGTTTCGTAGGTCGAGTTAGTTCAGAATAGAGATCAATCGTCTGCGTTAACTGTGATACGACTATCTGACCGAGTTCCTTCGTTTGAGCCCACGGAACTATTCTAAATAGCCATTTCTGGAGTGCTATAAAGCTTGTTTACAACGAGTGTTTTTCCATTGTTGTGAATAATCTGTTATATTTCATTCTGTACACACGTCGATTTGTCTTCGTGTAGTCCTCTGTTAACTCTTCCTCCATTCATAAATATGTTATTATTCAAATTGTAGTAGTTGGCTGATTTCCCCCATTGAGACTCACAGCAATATTTATTCAATAAAATACCCTATTTACACAATCCCAGAAGTAAAGTACATTAAAAAACTGAAATATCTCCAAAGGGATCAAAGTACACATCAAAAGAAGGAATATGAGACTTTGTGGCTCAATATCTAATGTAATTTAATCAGTCAATTTATATTCAATAAATTTATGTTGTGGATTATTATAATAATTTAAATAATTCCTGGAATTATGGATACATCTAAATTAATTATTCATTTTTTAGAAATTTTGGGGTCTTTTTATGTAATAAACTCGGGAAGTAAATTTACTTTTTAATTTTTTTTTTTTTCTTTTTTTTTTTTTTTCAAGTTCTTTTCTCTACCCTTATATTTCATTTTATATTATACAATTTTTGATTTAGATGTACATAAATTCTATCCTTAACTTTTATGAGAATCCTAATCAGCAACTCCAAAACCTGAATTAACTAAAATATGAAATCAAAATAGCGAGTACTACTTTTTGAAGTTAACTTTATATGGCACGATAGCGAAAAAATTTCGTTACGCGTTACCAGTTAACGGTTAGCGATGAATGTAAGGTAGAAATGAATGAAGTTCCGAATTTTCCCCTCGTTTTAAAAAACGCCATCTATAATTCACACTATCTCAGACAAAAAATAATTACAGAATCGGAAAGATCATTCTTTTCACTGCGATATGGTATATTTTTTTAAACAAAATAATGATATTTTCTATTTTTTACGATTTTTTTTAAAAAGAGTCAAAATTCATACGCTTTTATAAAAATGGTTTCTAAATCATTCCCTTTAAGTTTCCTTTCGAGTTAATGAATTGATATTTTATTCTAAACAAATTCATGCTCTTCTTTTTTAGAATTAGTCATAAATAAAATGACGAAATCTTTTTTTTTTTTTTGCGATTTTCCAAAAAATGCTCAAAACTTTAATTAAATATTTAATTTCTTAATTATTTATAAAAATAATCTAACGAAACTTTTTTTCCATATGTAGAATAGTATTATCCGTAATCTGTTCAAAGATTGAAAAAATAGATTAAAAATTACGGCTTTTAAATTTTTTTTTTGTTTTTTGTCTATTAGTCCTGAGCTAGCACCCATTCCCCTCTCCTCATTCAACAGCAGCTTTAACAAGCCTTTCCTCTTTTAGCTTTGTGATACATACTTTGTTTTGTTGTTACGTTACCTAGAAGTCAAAATATGATATATTTTATGAATTTAAAAAAAAATCGGAAGTGAGTCTAATCTACCCGAAGTAGACATTTAAATGGTTCAAAATCTGTCAAAAATTAGTTTAAGGCTGTTTTCGGTCAATGTTAAAGGATAGGGATGAAACGACAAAGACATTTGTGGGCAGGAAAAAGCTCCAATAATAATAAAAAAATTTATGGATATAAAGAAAATAATTGTTTAAAGGTTAGTGTTTTTTGAATTTTGATTTTTTGGAAAATTACACAGTTTTTAGCATTTTTGCAAAATGAAATTTGACTTTTCTATGTTAAAGTATAGGAGGTGGAAACGCAAAAGACATTTTAACAGAAAAAAAACATTTTTTTAGAGTAGAATTAAATAGTATATACGAAAGCAAGCTTCCCTCTTTGGACTAGTGTAACCAGAATTAAGTTTTATGTTTTTCTTAATTAAATTTATTTAAATTTTAAGTTCATTCTGAATTATTTTTGGCGTAGTTAGGACTATCTCAAACAGATGGCACCACCATCGTTTGAAAAGCGAATTTATTCTTGGCTACGAAAACTTATTTTTGGCGATATCTTTCTAAAATATAGTCGCCAGCTGAAATTATGGTAACTTGCAAATTGTGGACAATGGAAAAGGTTTATGATGTACAGAGATTTAACATCTCAAATCTGACGAACTTTCCAATTTAGGAAAGTTTTAAATATTTTCTGCATGTGTGCTTTAAAAAAAATCGTTTATAATTATACTGCTTAGATTTTTTTTTGTCTGTTATTGAAGGAATGTCTGTAAGAATATTTATAAATTCTGCGAAATGACTTAACGAAGAATGAAAGTATACTTACTTTATGCTTGATCGAAAGTTGTGAATTAACTCTAAAGAACACAAATTACTACTCCTTACTAACAAATTAAAATTTTAATCTAATTGTGTTGTAATGCATTTATTATTATTATATTATTATTTTCTTTTTAACTAACAAAATTTTTTTCCCATCGATTTTATATTTGACGTAAAACTTTACCATAAACCATTGGAACAATTATTAACACAAAATATTGTTTTCTAATTTAATTAACAGAAACTTATTTGTTCAATTAATTATGTTCCGATTCTAAGCCGCACCCCAAATTCTCAGCACATTTTTGTGAAAAAAAATAGTGTAAAATATATTATCGATATATGATATATTTACGGAATGAAAAGTGGCTGCGATACCCTAGTGGTCAAGGTAACGTACTCGTGGCTGGTGTGTCATGAGTTCGAGCCTAGTACCGCTGAAGTTCTGTCGTGTAGGGGAGCGATGAACGTTAAATCTGAGAGCTCAAACGTCCTCTCATTGGTGTGGTAGTTAGGAGATGGGAGGTGCAAGCTCATGTGTCGTCCTCGTCACTTGACTATGGTTCAAAGTTACGAGGTTCGTCGCCAAAAGCTCTCGTGTAGCTCATCAATATGACGTTTATATTCAATCAATAACTAAACGAAATTAAAAAAATAATAAAAAAGTGAATTAATAAAAAGTAAATAATTAATTTACTTTACCAGCATTAAAAACTTTTTTCAGTCTTCGAATCTAAGCTGCACCAGAATTTGTGTAATCATGTGTTTGGAAAACACGAGAACTGTGGAATTTTTTGTAAAAAAAACAACATCGAAACTGATAATACAGATTATTCAGTAATGCAATCATCAGGTTTACTAAATGCTATTCAAAATGAAATAGGAAGAACTTTAGTAGCTTGCAGTAATACTTTAATCTGGATGCAACTAACAACCCCGCAGAAACTTTTATGAGCCAGTTGTGTAAAACATCCGGAGGAAAACGAATAGACTTCAGTAAATCTGGTGGTTTCAATAGGAGAGCTGACATTGCTGCCTTAGCTTTTCAAAGCCCTGCTCAACAATTTCACGAAAAAGCCTACAAAATAATTGCGAAGAAAAGTCCGAGTACTCCGCTAAGTTTTTATCTAATCGAAGAAATAGATACCGGAAGCAAATACAAAGAAAAAAATTGTTTCCAAACCCTAAAAAATTAAAAAGAAATGCAACAGATTCTAACTATGGGGAGAATGTTGAAAGACCAGATGTGCCAGTACAGATATACGATAATTTAATGGAAAACCATCTTTCAAAATTAAAAGTACAAAATATCTATGATTTAGAGAGCGAAACTAGGGGGCAAGTATCTTCTGAACGATGGAGATATGAGAGGTCGTTGAGACTCTCATCTTCTTTTTTCAAAGAAATTGCTTGCAGGAAAAAATCTACTCCGTGTTCGAAGCTTGTGCTGCGCATTGTGTATGGTAGAGACTTATGCAATGCAGCAATGAAATATGGATTAGCAAACGAGGAGATCGCTCGGAAGCAGTATGAGAGGGAATATTCAACTGAAGTAAAAATATGTGGCTTATTTGTGGACAAAGATAAACCCTTTTTATGTGCTTCACCCAATGGATTGGTTGGTGATGATGGACTCATAGAAATTAAATGCCCTTATTCTGCGAGATTTGAATCAAATCTGCTGGAATTTTTAATTACAAAAAAAATAGTCTAGGTTTCAAATTTTCCAATGAAAGGGGAATCTATTTACCATTAAATCATAAATTTTACTTTCAAATACAAGGTCAGTTATTTATTACACAACGGAAATGGTGTGATCTGTATTTATGGTGCAAAAAGGATTCGTTAACTCTGCGTATAGAGGCAAACGAAGAGTTTTGGAAAGGAATTATTCCAAAACTAGAAAAGTTTTATTTTAAATGTGTTCTTCCTGAAATTCTTGATGGAAGAGCACCACGAAATATGCCTTTGAGGGAGTCGTTATATGTAGAGGAATCTAGTAGAAGCAAAAAACAGAAAATGATTGATATAGGTACGAAAATGAAACCTATATATTATCGAATGATTATTTGATTAACGTCAAGCTTTGAAGCTTCACTGGGACTATCGCCGACCTCGTCATTTCGAACTTCGATCAAGTGACGAGGACGAAATCAGAGCTGGAACCCCAATCTCCCAAAATTTCCTCCAACAGCAACATATAGTATCATCTACTTCAAACATCTGCTTTGAGGTTCAGCCTTCTACATAGCGGATCTTCAGCAGGGACACCAGAATTCAAACCGACGATGCAACACCACGTCGATCACGAGTTCGTAACCATGAACTCTTGCCTACTGTGACCTCCTATATCTTCTCGAACAGGATACCGTAAAAACTGTCCGTGATATATATTTTTATAATTAAGTATATTACTTAGCCATTTATTTGGATTCCTACATAGAATGAAACTATTATTTTGTTACCAAATATGCCCAAAAATTAAACAATAATGCAATTTTCTTTGATTTAAATATAATGTTAACTTCTCTCCAAATTGAAAAATTGTTATTGACATATATTCATTAAATAAACATAAATTTCTTAGAAAAAATAAAGGCAATGTTTATATATTATATGCTTGATTAATTGTGCTTGATAATTGCCAGCCTATTTTCTCTCCCTTATAATGATATTTTAATCATTCTCTAAAGTTACAAAAGTAAATTTTAATTTCAAAATATCTTTCTTTCTTTCTTCCTTTTTTTTTTTTTGCTGAACATGAAATAATTTTGTAATGCTTATTTTCATTTACGTACCATTTCTTATAAAAATATTTTTTGAATTTGGAAAATATTTTATATGTAAAATAATGGTCAAAACCATAATTAACCAGTTTTTTAATGAAATAGCTGCATACTGTCTTAGAAAAATATCAAGATTGATAACCTTTAACTTTTTTAACATTTAAAACTACTTTTTTAAAGAAAACTCTATTCAAAATTGTTTCCCTTAAACCTTTAATAATGTAATACAGGTGTAAGTGTATACCTAATTGGAAATTTCGGAAACATTTTTTTTTGTACATAAGAACTTTATTTTGTAATACTTTTAGAAACATTTATTATTCCATTATAAAAGAATATTAAATCGTTTTTCTTTATATGTAGTGCCTACTAGATTGTGAATATTCCATTGTTTACTGTACCGGGACCAACAAAACAAATTTATTCACGTTAATACATTGTTTTTGCACAACTAAATCGTTTTGTAATGGAAAATGAACTTTTTTTATTTGTGGATAAAAACACCTGTAATCAAGGAGAGCGAACAACTTATTGACATTTTAAAAGACATTTGACGGTAAAATCTACATTAAAACAAGAACAGCTCCTAAAATTTAGATTGCAAAATACATAGGATTTTTTCCATAGTTAGAAACGAATAAAGCATTCATAACAAATTATCAGAATCCATGAGTCGAAAAAGTAAGAAAGCCATTTTAGATCTCTCTCATGGTCAAGATTCAACACTATTTTACTCCCCCCCCCCGCCCCCCAAAAGAACAAGTATTTCGTTTCACAGTCGTAAAGCCCTCTTCCCCCTGCAGAGAAAGGGGAGGATTCTATTGAAGGAAGTGCGCTACACACACACACACAGAGATTTTTTTTTTCCCTTGCCTTTTTCGAAATCAACCAAAAGCGGAGAGCAGAGTGCAAGCGATCTTCTCTTTTCAAACAATCAAATCTCACCAGTAATGACATCCAATAATTCCCAAAATAGCTGTAAATTTATGTTTCGAGATATCTTTCCGATTTTTTCGAAATTTCGCAATTGTCCATAATTCTGGAGATCTTCGTATAATAAGGACCATTATAAATTTATCATCTTCCATCCTCTCAAAAATTGACACATTTGTTGAGTAATTCAGAGTACCACTGAGAATTGTACCTCTCATGAAATAGGTTGTCAACCCCTGTTCTATTGTATAAAAGTAAAATTGTATCATACTGTGTGTTCATTAAAACGTGAAATTTAATTTTTCATTGCTTTAAATCCACCTATTCTTCCTTTAAAAATAATTTGTTCAGGAAAAATTAAACAGTTTCGTTCTGTACATTTATCTAGAGAATTGATCGACAAACTGTGTTCCACGAGTCCCAATAAAAAAAAAATGGGAAAGAAAAATTACAAATATGTATGCAAAATGGATTTATGTTCTCATGAAATTCGGTTAGCCACAATTATCTAAAGATCTTTTTAACTTTTATTGTAATATAATAAATGAATTTTAAAACTTTATTTTATGCAGTAGATTGTGAATATACTATTGTTTGCTATCCCGAGTTCCACGAAGTAATTTTATACTAGTTAGTACAATATTTTGAAACCTTTTACATTTGTGGGGAAAAAACACCTATAATGAAGAAGATAAAAAAAATTTATCGACATATGAACAGATTTGATGCTAAAATTTAAATTTAAGCTAGAAGACCTATATCTTAGGTTACCAATTCATGCCATATACGCAGAATTTCTCACACAGCTATGAACATTTCCATGCCATTCACAAAAATGTATTTAGAAAGTGAAAAATATTTTTAACGCGATAGGCAACAAAAATAAAATACAAAAACGAATTGAACACGGAATATGAAATGCTACTGCAGATAATTTCAAAAAAACTTATACGTCGATAGTTTGTGTAAAAAATTGTGAACACATATCTCAGTTACTAAGTATAATGCATGCGTAGGTGACATTTGGATCACAAATTTATATTATCAATGAGTAAATAACATTAAAATTACATCATAAAATTTTTAATAAAAAATATAATATTTTTTAAAATTGTCTTTACATATAATATCAAAAATATATGTTTATCTATATAATTTAAATATTATTTTAAGATATATTCCTTCAGCGAGGAAGGGGATTCCTCGAAAACATGTTACAGTTCTAGGGATTCCAAGAGTTGAAAAAGTTTGACGATTGACCAATGTCCAGAAATGAGAAGTCTTTCATGGTCAAGATTCACTCTGCTGCTTTAACCCCCTCCCCCGAAAAAGAAAAAAAGAGCTAACATTTATTTTACCAGTTTTACGACTGTCACCCTCCCTTAGCCCTCCGCGTGTTCCCTTTCGCTGAAGGGGAGAATTCATTGAAAAGGTTACCCGAGAGAGAAATTTATTGCCCATCTTGAGACAAATATTTGTGCCAAAAATTTCGCAATAGCCAACGCCATCTAGATGTCATGTAAGGTGTTAAACTAATGGCCCGCCATCACCTTAAGGAGAGCTTGTTGGATATACTGTTCTAAAATTATTTTAAGGAAATAATAGAAACAATCTATTGTTTTAAAATTTAGTGGCAACACAACATTTCTTCCAATAGTTTGGCAATAAAAGATTGTGTTTACTAAATTTTCAATCGAATGGAATTTCTAAATCCAGTTTAAGAAGTGAGTTTTTAAATCATATATATGCTTTGGTATAATTAATTTGATTGTTGTGAAAGTGTTATATAGTGCTTCATTAATTTGTATTTTAAGACTACAGTGGGTAGTAAAATTTTTTACTAACATGCCCCAAATTTTTACTGGCTCTATGTAACTTAAAACTAAAATCATATAAAAAAATTGGTGATAAAAAATGAGTATAGTTTTTAAAAAATTTAAAAACTTTCCATGCGTTTTGATTTTTTTTAAATTCCATATTTTTACCTGATTTAACTTCTTTAAGGAATTCTTTACAAATGTATGAATAAGCGTACGCACGTTCAGTTGGTGTGTGCATGTGCTACAACAATTCATAAATCTCAAGGCAACACACTCAGAAATTGTTTACGAATACGATCGACGTCACTCTCAATCATTATTTTACGTTGCTTTATCACGTGTAACGAGTATTAAAGGATTATATATTACGACAAAAAATAATGATAAAACATTTTACCATTGTCGAAGACGATCGTCATCAACAATTGATTTGCAAGAGGAGCTTAAACGACTTTCATTGAACAAACTACAAACTATCAATGAAGATTTGATTAATTTCATAACGAACTGACAAGGTTTATCGATTTTTACTTTTAATTGCCAAAGTCTTACAGCTCACGCTGTAGACTTACAAGATTCAGTAATAAGAAATTCAAATATTTTAGTTTTATCAGAAACTTGGCTGGGCAATAAAAGTGATGTATCTATTCCAAATTTCAACTGCATTGTGAAGAATAAACGACCAAATACGAGAGCAGGAGGAGTTGCGATATATCAAAATTCTAGCGATGCTGTTAACATTATAACTCCATCCATGGAATGTTCTGTCAGTCAATCCGACATTTATGGTACCATATAATCTTCAGTGGGGGATTTGTGCTTGGTTGAATGCGTAATAGATAATGGACAAAAAATTATAATTGTAGCAGTATATATGATTACTCCCAACAAAAAGTTGGATGACATTATCGAGTTCCTTCATCGATCATTATTACCATATACATCAAGAGATTCTGCTTTACTTAATAAAAATTATGATAAAATATCTATGATTTTAAGTGGAGATTTTAATGTCAATTTTTTGCTTTAGACAAATCTCTACAATTGATTGAATTTTTAAAAGACAATTTCACCTTATCTCTACAAAACAACAGAATAATATCAACGACAAAATCAAATACTACGATTGATGCAGTCTTTTCGAGATACTTAAGCGATATTGAGTGCAAAACCTACATTTCTTACTTAAGTTACCACAAGCCTTTGATAACAGAATTATGTACTGAAGCACCCATAAGCATAATGGAAATAGACTAATAATGATGAGATACTTTTCTTAAAATACATACAATAAATTTTTTTTTAGTATTATGTATTGAAAATGAAAATTTTGTCTATACTTATACCTTTTCCATCCTAATTATTTTTGTTTTAAAATACAGTTTGAAATAATAATGATAATAATAAATTTGTTAATTATATATAAGATTACTTCAAAATAAAACTTTATTATACAATTCGATACATGTAAGCCAAAGAAGTTAACTTCTAACGCGTGTTCACACTGATACACGCTTTTTTTTTTGAGGTAGGAAATGGTAAATACATCTTGAATTGAATTTTACTTGATTTCATCAATTCTTTTTTTTTACTTTACCTAATTAAATTGTGTTTTGGAGAGCGCATTTCACGATTTAGTATTTTTGATTTCTGCAATATCTAACATAAATTTTTCTGGCATAAGAATACTTGTCTTTGTGTTGCCAGCTGCACTAGAGAGAGAAATAAAAAAAATATGTTATTTCTTCTTGTTTCGAAGGGAATTTTAAAACTTTTCTCCATGATTCAAACGGATTTTGTTTGAACTAAATTATTTGCATATATTCACTAAAGAGGAATAAACTGGTTGGCTTACATATTTTCCCATTAGTTAAATGGAAAGAATTGTAAATGATAATACGTTAAAAAAAGGAAAAACATCATGCTCATCTGAATTAAATCAGTTTATTAGCATTAATGATTGAAATTCTTAAATGAAAAATTTAGCAGTATTTAATGATTGAATTAGTTCGCAAGATAAAAAAAAGTAACTGAGAATTTCCTTATCAAAGAAAAAATTATGAATGTGATTCTCTCTCTATTATTCATTTATTAGCAACATGTTACTCTACGCTAAACTAAACTCGGTGGCACAACAGCCCATGTGGGCCAAGGCCTACTGTGCCTCACGTATACCAACCCAGTATACGTGACCTTGGGCGCTGAGGTGCATGAGCAGATTTTCCAATCAGGTGGTCAGTCTGATGCGAAACCCCCAGTTTTTAGTTCCCAGACAAGCTTAGTACTCATTAACCGACCCACTGAGGGGACGAAAGGCTGAGTCGACCTTGCCCAGTCCCGGATTTGAGCCTCGGACCTGTGGCGTGGAAGCGCGATACGCTACCACTGAGCCAAAGGGCTTCACATGTTACTCTACTCCTTCCAATTTTCTGAATAACTGCTTATTGCTTTATATTTTGCAATCTTTAAGAAAGGAAAATTAAACAGGTATTAAGAAAATTAGATTAAAAATTAAATAGAGCAGAATTTAACAAGAAAAAAACTAATTGTATGTAATCATAGAACGTTTCTTTTACGATTAAAGATTTGAATTATATAATATTAAACATTTGTTTTTTAAATATATCGAGCAAAAAAACGTGTAACGAATTTGAAGCGCTTGTTCGAGAAAGCAATACACGACAGAAGCATTTTAATATTTAAAAAGATGATGCCCCATGATCAAAACATCAGAAAAGAGAATGAGCTCCTTTTAAAAAGGTTATATGAAGGTCTGATGATAAAGCTGCCACTGTTAATAAAAAATGGAAAAGTTTTGATACAAAAGAGAGGCGGATTTTTAATTTCACTTATTCCTGCTGCACAATTTCAGGTATATTTTCATTCCTTCAATGGATCACTCTAAAAAATTCCCTTTAATACCAGATGAGGTTTAAAATTTCCTTGTTTGCAAGTCAATTTTTTACCAACTACCAAAAACGGAGTAGGTATATAATATCAGTATTGAATAATTTTTTTGTGTGATAAATTGTACAAAGATTCGTATTTTTCTTTTAATATTAGACTAAAACTGTCTTAATTACGTTGTATTCGATATATTTGCCAATTTATCTACTCATTTCGAACAAAGTCCGTAACATAAATCCATACATCTTAAAATGTATGTATTTTTTTAAAGATAATTCAGGCTTATTTCTATAAAATGTTCTCAATTTCCCCAAAAACCAGATCATAATTTTATTGCAAAAATTTCCAGTCAGAAGTGAAACTAAGATATTTTGAAAATTAAAAAAAGAAAGAAAAGAATATAAATATATATATTCATTTTAAAATCATTAGTCTTAAGCGCTTGATCCCTCTAGACAACTACAGGAATGAATGGCTGTTGAGTGACTGCCTCATTCAACATTAATATTGCTTCACAAGTATTTTCATTGAATAAATATTGTGTTTACTTATAAATCCATTCCAATGAGTAAGAAAAAATAGTTTTAGCACATCTTGATTGCGAGTAGCTGAAAATATACCATGAATTACGTTAGTCTGAATGTTTTGCCTCATATGCGTCACTGATTTTTTTGACTCGATCATAAACTGTTGAAGTGAAAGTAAGATTCGAACGATGTTCTGTATCAAAACGAGGATTTATGAAATGGGTATATAATTCGTTAACTTAGATTTTAAAAGGACATTAGTGAAATTGCATCAGTTTTTATTTCTGTTTTCTCGAAAAACAACTGGATAAATTTTCTGCGTTATGCTATTTAATTATAATTCTTTAAACCAGATTTAAGAAACATCCTGTCCAGAACCAAAGATTTTTTTGGACATTTATAGTATAGAGGCCAAACTTGATAATCTTCAACCAGGTACAAGCGGGGAAAAAAGACATGAAAGGGAAAATTAAAGATTGTTAAACTTTCATTTATTGCATTTAATTGTTTTTGAATTTTATGTATTCAGGGCGCACGGTATCATGTGAGATAGCGTTTTTTCCCCGCTCTGAGGCTGTGATCCGAATTTCGGACGTATAGAATTTGGAATGATTATGAACTGTAAATTTTTTTTGGCCTGCTTTGTTATAGTAATGATTTTATATGAATTTTTAAATGGAGTTAGTCTTAACAGGAAAAATCGCCTGGTCCTGAAAGAGTTATGGTCAATCTGGACAACGCCGTTACGGCTTTGTTTAGGTGCAAGCTCGCAGCATTTTACACACGCGAGCTATATTCCAAACAAAAGTTTTCAACTCCAAGCAGGGCACATATTCAGTTGAACTTATTCCAAAAGAACCCTATACTGAAATATTATCAGAATAAATCTATACTTTTATTCGTTTGCGTTGTAAGTTCGACACGAAAAGCTACAAAGTTTCGAGAAATCAATGGCAATTCTTTTGATCGCATGAAAAAAAAAATCGCCTGAATGTCCTATATTTTTTCAAACACACCTGTGAAAATATTGGCTTGCATACCTAAACGTCTGCTTGTATTTACATTCTGGAATCGCAATGTGGACTTCAGTTATCCTTTAATGCAAAGATGGAATATTTCTTTCCCTATTAAACTCTTAACATAGTTTATCTAAATTAAAATTATGCGTTTTATTTTTGCTAACTTAACGTGTATTATTTATGTGAAAAAAAATATATACGTAATGCTTGGAAATGCAAGATAATTTTCATTTTTCCCGAAGCAAGACGGTAGATTGTCCCAAAAGCTTATTTAGAAGCAGCTAACCCGAAGTACAATTGTTCATTTCGAACTTTAAGAATTAATATATAACTATGCATTCCAAATATTTTACTAATAAAAATTTATTAATTTTAAATCTAAAGTTATTTTAAATTCGTGTTTGAAATTTAAATATAAAAATATTTTTATATTCAAAACATATGCTTATTCTTTCTCTCAGTTTTCATCATACATTCCAACTGGAATTTTTTTAGAAGCTCGACACTTTAATATTTTTATTTACCTTAGAACTAAATGAATGAATGAAAACAGTATATAAATTTGATAAAAAAAATTATTAATATTCTTGTAGTCCGATTGCTCTATTATTAATGAAGATAGAGAAAAGCAAGGGAAAAGTGTGTCAACTGCTTCATGCTACGTAATATTTGTATTCAGTGGCGCACACAAGGGGGGTCCGGATCCCCCCCCCAAGCCCTTGTTTTTTTTCCCCGATTGATTACAATTTTAAGTATATAGTACGAAAAATTTGATAAAGTATTTGTTATTAATGATTAATTTTATTAATTAACGCTAATTATTTATTCAATAATTAGTTTTTTACTGTCTTTTGTTCCCGAAAATCGACAAAATCAAAAGGAGCATGATACAAGAATAGTGAACTTCCGACTCCGGACCCCCTTGAAAAATTCCTGTGTGCGCTACGGTTTGTATTTCATAAAAGGAATTCTGACTTCTTGCTTCTGAAAAATAGCATCGCTTCTTCCGTTTTTATTGGTTCGACATATGTCACTCAAAAGCCTATTGTTCTTTACTGTTTTTATCTTGATGTTGTGTGGAAGTTTGGAGAGTAGGGTACCAATTCAGTTGCCGTTCTTATTAATTGATCAAGGTAAAAATTTACGAAGTCTGTCACCAATAACCTTCGTGTAGCTTCGAAATGCAATTCAATTCACTATTCTGTCCGATATGAAGGGGATAAAATGTTGGCTGTGAAGGACTGGTGTAGCCTAGCTCTGGGAGGGCCCTGAATCAAAATTCCTTCGAGGCCCTTTTTTAGAAATGGGAACCCCGTTAGTGGGACTGTAGTTACACACATTGGGGCCCCTGTAGCTCGGGGATTCATTGATACGGCGGTAGCTACGCCCCTGCTGTGAAGACTACACATTAGTATACAGTTTGTGTTATAATTTATAATATCATCTTTGATATGAGTAAGTTTTATGAGTGTTTAAAAAGGATTTTTTTAATGTAAACAAATCAATTTTGTAATTCTTTTTTTTTCAATTTACGATAAATTATTCCATTTCTCATTCGATGTTTTATATTTATATTTTGCGTGTGTTAACAGCTCAAAATTTCCTTAAATATTTTTTACTTATAATTTTATTCCAATTCACATTAGTTCCACCTGTTTAGTTCTAATGAGAGTATAAAATAAAAAAATTTGTAAGTTCTAGTTTCTATTAGAATGAGTGATGAAGTTATTCACTTTGTACATGTTGGTACCTTGTACACTTCCGCTATCGTAGCGCCCTCTACAACTCTCACTTCCTCGACTATACTCATACCAATCGTCCTGTCGTATGAAAGAGCCTCATCTTAAACTACGAAGTACACTGAAGTGCCACTGAATTAGGACTAGCTACCTAGTATCGAGTTGGGCCTCCTCTGGCCTTGATAATGGCTGCCACACGACGAGGCATAGATTCAACAAGTTTCTAGAAACGTTCCACGGGAATGACTTACCAAATATTCTTTAAAGCTGTACATAATTTAGTAAGGTTCGTTGGTGCTGTGTAATGGCTTTTCACGCCTTGTTCCAAAATATCCCAAAAATGCTGAATAGAATTTAAATCTGGGGTTTCTAGGTGGCCAATTTCAGACAGAAATGTCAGAAAAAGAGGCTCATCCAGCCAGTCAGTAATCAACCAGGACTTGTGAGAGGTACAATTGTCTTGCTGGAAAACTCCATTACAAAGCAGATAATAGAACAGCATAAGCGGATGGAGGTGATCACCCAGCAACTCTACGTACCTGCAGCGACCTTACAGTTCAACAAAACGACTCCAAAACTGAACTGAATTGATCTGTTATTCTTGTAGCGTGCCTGTTTTTACCATGTGTTGTAGTTTTTGGAAGCTTATCTCTTAATTGCTCATTTAATTTTTTATCTTTAAAGTTAATAAATGTTTATTGTTATTTAATTCAACCGTGTTGTAGTGAAGAATGTCTAACCGCGCAACGCGGCAGTGGTGACCCCTTTTGGACTTAAAAAAACACGTAAGCTATTCTGTTCTACTGGCGAATGCAATACAAATTCTTCTACTACGGATGATCAGTACGTAGCGAAAGATTTTTTTCTCTCCTTTTTCTCAAGGCCACTTGAAGCATCTGCTCGGAGATTCGTTTCGCTTCCTGCTTATTCAACAATATGACTAGTGAAACCGTTGAAGTCGCTCGTATTGCGTTGCGGCTGCCGCCGTTTTGGAAATCGAACGTTCGTCTATGGATTGCGCAATGCGACCATGCATTCACATTCAGTGGAATCTCCAGTGATGATACTAAGTATTCTGCTTTGGTTGTGAACCTGGATGCTGAAACTCTCTCCTACGTGTCGGACATTGTGTTAAGCCCTCCGAACAGTGACAAATATCACACTCTCTCGCAGCGGCTCATCACCCAATTTAGCGACTCGGAGACTCAAAAAATTAAGAAACTGCTTATTGACCTTCAGCTAGGAGATGAGAAGCCCAGCCACCTGTTGCGAAAAATGAAAGAGCTGTCTAATGGCCAACTCCAGGATGACTTTCTGCAAAGTTTGTGGCTTCAAAGAATGCCACCACATATCCAGACTGTTTTGTCTGCATCCTCAGAGCCTTTGGATAAACTGGCTATCATCGCTGATAAAGGTTTCTGAGGTTGTTGGTGCGTCCTCGACTATCTGTGCTGCCACAACTGTTCCTCCACCATCCCAGTCATCTTCATGCAGTGTTCAGCCAACCATGGACTCTCTCGTCAGGCAGATCCAAGAGCTGTCTCTACAAGTTGCTGAACTGACAAGAGAAGCGCAATTCTTCTCGCCATCAACGATATAGTTCTGACCGCCGGAGATCATATTCACGCTCTAGGAGTGTCAATAGAGGAAGTGGCATCTGCTACTATCATCGCCGTTATAAAGAGAAGGCCCGCAAGTGTGTTTCACCTTGTGCATTTGTGCAAAAAAACGAGTAAGCTCTGTCATAGCTGGAATGGCAGAGCCCTCAACATACCAGCCGGTTGTTTTTATTAGACCGCAAGTCTGGCCAGAATTTCTCATAGACTCTGGAAGTGAAATCTGTGTCATCCCACCTTCTCCAACTATGAATAAACCACCTCAGTCTAACTTCTCCTTATTTGCTGCTAATAATACCAAAATTCCAGCCTATGGTATGGTCCGTAAAGAACTGAACCTGGGTCTGAGGCGACCTTTTATCTGGACTTTCATAATTGCTGATGTATCATCTCCTATAATTGGTGCTGATTTTCTAAAGCACTTCAACCTTTTAATTGACCTTAAGAAAAAAAAGGTTGATGGATGTGGAAACTTCTCTTTTCACTCCTTGTGTTTTTTCAAATATTGTACAGCCCTCAATCCTCACTGTAGATGCAAACATTAGTTTTAAAAACATCTTATCGGAATATCCAGACCTCAGCAACCCTTCTTTAATTTCCAAATCAGCATCACATGGCACAGTCCACCATATTATTACTACTGGCCCACCAGTCACTGCCAGGCCTAGAAGGCTACACCCTAAACTGTATGATGCAGTGAAGGTAGAATTTGAATTTCTTCTTGCTCAAGGCATTATTAGACCTTCCAAAAGTCCCTGGAGTTCTCCTCTTCATGTTGTGTTCAAATCTGACTCTACAGTTAGACCTGTTGGGGATTACAGGCAGCTGAATTCTGTTACTGAGTTCGACAGCTACCCCATGCCTTATTTGAATGACTTTGCTCATGCACTACATGGCAAGAGGATATTTTCCAAAATAGACATTTTTAAGGCATTCCACCAAATCCCTATAGCTGAGTGTGATATTCCTAAGACAGCTGTAACAACTCCATGGGGTCTTTACGAATATACCCATTTGTGTTTTGGTCTTGTGAATGCACCACAAACCTTTATGCGATTCATGCATGAAGTACTAAGAGGACTTCCTTTTGTTTTGTCTACTTGGATGATATTTTTCGTTACTCAGAAAACGCTGAGGAGCATCGTTCTCACTTAAGAACTATATTCCAAAGACTGAGTTCATATGGTTTAAAATTAAATATCTCTAAATGTGTATTTGGTGTGACTGAACTCATTTTCCTTGGCCACCTTATCACTCCTGATGGCATTAAGCCATTGCCTGACAAAGTTCAAGCAGTTCTTGATTACAAACAACCAGAGACAGTTGGCTCTCTGAGAAAATTTTTAGGACTGTTAAAATTTTATAGACGTTTCTTGCCCAAAGCAGCTGAACTACAGTATCTTTTAAGTGAATTTTTAAAAGGTTCTAAAAGGTAAGAAGGACTCAAAGCCTTTAAACTGGTCTTCTGAGGCAATTACAGCATTTCAGAGGTGTAAACAAGCTCTTGCTGATGCTGCACTTCTTGCTCATCCTTCACCTTCTGCCCCGCTTGTTCTTCATGTGGACGCCTCTGATTATGCCATAGGAGGTGCACTTCACCAAGTTGTGGACTCTGAGCTACAGCCATTGGCTTTCTTTTCCAGAAAACTTACTTCATCTGAAAAGTCTTACAGTGCCTACGACCGTGAACTCCTTGCTATCTACTCGGCTATCCGACACTTTCGGTATATGCTGGAAGCTAGAGATTTCACAGTGTTTACTGACCACAAGCCCCTCACTTATGCTTTTAGGCAAAAAAAGTGACAAGTGTTCTCCACGGCAGATCCGTCAGCTGGATTTCATCTCTCAGTTCACCACAAATATTGTACACATTCCAGGATCTGACAATATTGCTGCTGATGTTCTCTCTCGTGTTTCTGCAATCATCTTCCCAAGTCAAATTGACTATGACTGTATTGCTGAGACACAACAGACTGATCAGGAGCTTCACACTCTAATAGCATCTGGAACTTCCTTGGAACTCAAAAAGGTAACTTTTCCCAATTCGTCTACTGAAATTATGTGTGATCTATCAACGGGCACAGCCAGACCCTACATCCCAAAACAGCATCGCCAAGATGTTTTCTCTGCTATGCATAATTTATCCCATCCTGGCATACGTCGATCAGTACATTTGATGAAGCAGCGTTTTGTTTGGCCATCAATCTCATCAGATGTAGCTAAGTGGGCAAGACACTGCCTAGCTTGCCAAAAATCCAAAATTCATCGACATACTAGATCACCTCTTTCATCATTTCAAGAACCTTCCCAACGTTTTGATCATGTTCATCTGGAGTCATTGGACATCTACCTCCATCAAATGGCTACACCTATTGCCTGACCATGATTGACCGTTTTTCGAAATGGCCAGAGGCCCAACCTCTCAAAGACATAACTGCTGAGGCTGTGGCCTTTTTTTCCTCTTGGGTGTCTCGCTTTGGAACTCCTGCAATTCTCACAACCGACAGGGGCAGGCAGTTTGAGTCATCGCTCTTCTAAGCTCTTAGCATACTACTTGGTGTTCAGAAGTGTCGTACAACTGGATACCACCCTCAAGCTAATGGGATGATCGAAGAATTGCACCGCCCATTGAAAAGTGCAATCAAGTGCCATGCTACTGAGCGTTGGACAGAAGTACTCCCTATCATCTTACTTGATCTACGAGCTTCTGTTAAAGAAGATATTCTGTGTACCCCAGCTGAATTAGTTTTTGGGACCACTATTCGACTGCCAGGGGGATGTTTGACTTTTCCAAGCCAGATGATGATGCTGTGAATTTTGTTTCGAAACTCAAGTCTCACATGCAATCACTCCACCCTAAACCACCAAAACACCATGGCAAACGTCCAGTTTTTATCCATCCAGGACTGTTGGAAGCAACACATGTTTTTCTTCGTCGAGACATGTTACGTCGTCCACTTCAACAACCCTATGATGGCCCTTTCAAAGTCTTACAAAGGAATGATAAAGTGTTTTTCCTTGACATCAATGGTAAACGGGTATGTGTATCTATTGATAGGTGCAGACCTGCCTTCTTTCTTAACACTGAGGACTTGCAACTACCTCAAACCAAGAATGAAACACCTGCTACTGTGGAACCTAATGCAACAGCTCCAACACCTGCTACAGTGGAACATGATCCAACAGCTTCAACGCCTACCCAGCCATCTACACGTTCTGGTCGCAAACTTCATCTTCCAACTAGGTATCGTTGACACTGGAAGAGGGTATGCAGCGACCTTACAGCTCAACAAAATGACTCCAAAACTGAACTGAATTGATCTGTTATTCTTGTAGCGTGCCTATTTTTACCATGTGTTGTAGTTTTGGAAGCTTACCTCTTAATTGCTCATTTAATCTTTTATCTTTAAAGTTAATAAATGTTTATTGTTATTTAATTCAACCGTGTTGTAGTGAAGAATGTCTAACCACGCAACGCGGCATACCGAATTGCATTGAGGGAGGATGGTACAGTGCCACGAAAAAACACCCCAGACCCTGATTGAGCACCATGCCTTTGTACAGTTCCAACATGGCATGTAGTATCCATGGCTTCATGAGCCTGATATCATATTTTCAGCCTCCCGTCGGCGTTAAGTAGCCGGAATCGAGGCTCATCACCCCATGCTACTCTAATATCTCTGAGCTCTCTTCCCCAGGCAAGACGTGCAGCCCGATGGCGAGCATTGAGCAATGGTACTTCCGTAGATCGACGGTTCCCAAAACTCATACGGTGAAGCAAAAGTTGCACAGTCCGTTTACTGACTGTACGACTGGCACCGTCATTCAACTGGGTGGTAATTTGAGCTAATGTTTGGCTTCGCTGGTTACGTACAATACGCTTCAGCCGTCTCTCACCACGCACTGTCAAGGCTAATTGTCCTTTGCAGATTGCCCGATCGCTAGTTTCTTGTCCACCATCCATGTTTTCTTGGTATACGCTTGACACTGTCAGCCTTGAAAATTCTAGCTGTCTCACTATTTTGGAAATTTAATGGCCCATGCGTCGCACACCTACGATTTGCCCGTGATCAAAGGCTTCTAAATCAGGCAGTATACCCATACTAGCAATTTCAACAACTAATTCAGAACAACCACAGTACGCGCTATATATGCAGTTACCACAGTGCTTCACTTGCGCATAAATGATGCGCAGCGCTACATAATTTGCATAGCCCTTGCTTTCCCTAATTCAGTGTATATTATTTTATGGCAGTTTATCTGTGGGTACCTGGACTTTGAAAGCAGTCCTCAATCCCATATCAAGGAAGTCTTTGATGAGGGAGACGGTGTGAAGTGGAAGTTCAGTCTACGGAATGGCACACAGGTGATTGGTTGTTGCGAGGAAATAAATAAATTGTTGATACTGATTAACTCATGTTGATGATAAATATGTGTTTGTATTGAATTAAAGTTCGTTTTTCCGTCATTTGAACTTTATCGACGCTAATTTTAATGCTGGCATCCCACTGCACATTTAGGCCTACCCCGCCCACTACTTAACATGTACTTTGTATAAGTTATAGTGTATTTTGTAGCCATTGAAAAATCACGCATAGTAATAAAAAGTCCATTCCCCATAGCAAACAACTATTATACCAACCAAGTAAGTACCGTATTTTCCTGTTGTAACGTCGCCAGAAGGTAGCTTAAAAATAATACATCACAGCAAGGTTGTGGGAGTAAAAAAATACTTTAAATTTTTTTCTCCAATAGGATAATCGTTTTAAGTTAGATTGTGAAGTTAATAGTTTCCGTGCCTAGCCAGTATGGAAGCCCCGTTTTGAAGTCGCTCACTCCACAGCTTGTCTCGGTCCAGTCCGCAAGGCGTTGTTTCTCATTCGCGTTTTGGATTCCTGGTCAGCATCACGGAACAAAACTCTGAGATTCTCCTCTCCGCTTCCTAAAACGACCAGCCCTCGTCTTTTCCCGAGCTCTTTCTTTCTTTTTCTCGTTCTCCTTCCTTCTTCCTCCTTCTACCCGTTTTTCCAACCTTTTAAAACATCAGGGACAGTCCATTTCTCCCCCCTCACGTCTTCTCATTGGTGGGCCCATATGAGTCGATCCTTGAACCTCAACTCATTAGAGCCCATTGGTCCATAATCCGCCAATCGTCCACTCACCTGGTTTCTTCACAAACCAGCAGGTGTCCGACACATGCTCCGACGGCCGAACCCCTTCGGCCCACTGTCGTCGTTTTACCGCCTTTGAGGACAATTCGCAATTGTGTATGTAAGGCGACAGTCCGCTGCCCCGGAAGTGATCTCGTCCACAGTAGAATGGTCAGACAATTGTTTGTCTAGTCTAACTGGCACCAAAGTCCAGACGCTAAATAAGCGATAATTAACCCCAGCTGCACGTGCACCCAAAACTCAGTCTAGTATTGTCCTGAAATAGTATTGTCCTGAAAGAGTGAAACTCGTTTCGAAAGGAGGACGTCACAACTTCCTCCCCCCCTAAAAAAGGTCCATTTCACGGGACTGATCTGGTCCTAGTTGGATTCAATTCTTAGAAATCACACACATAAAGATCGTCCCATCAATGAGATTGATCAGGGCAGCAATCCCGGTATTAAACACAATCAAAAAAAATAACATAATACATGAATCAAATTTCAAAAAAAAAAATGTACACTTCACACAATTAGATCTTAAAATCCGAATCTGGGATTCTTTTTCTCAAAGTTACATTTCACCTTTAAATTATAATTTTTAAACAAAATGCGTCAAATGCCAATCTTTTACTAACCATCTACACTTAATCGCGCATGACTACAGAAGTAAACATCTGTTGGCCTACGGTTGACTAAGAGACATCAGAGATTTTCACTAACATCCATTTTTCTTCCACAATGTACACAGATACACTCACACACATACAAATAAAACAGTAATTTAAATATATATAATAATTAATAGAAAAATCCACAAACTACTTATTCCAATCTACTTAGGCCGTCCGCGTTTCCATGGAGCCTCCCAGGTTTGTGTTTGATTTCAAAATTAAACGGCTGTAAACTCAACGCCCATCTTTGTAACCTAGGATTAGTACTCCCCATCTTGTTTAGGTACCTTAAGGGGTTGTGGTCGGTTTCTATAATAAATTTTTGCCCGTTTAAATAATGCTTGAATCGCTTTAGACCAAAAATTATCGCAGCTAATTCCCTTTCCACCGTGCTGTAGTTTCGCTCCGCTTTAGAAAATTTTTTGCTTAGGAAAACGATGGGGTGTTCTTCCCCCTCTATTCTTTGCGATAAAACAACCCCAGCACCCACCTCACTCGCGTCCGTTTGCAGGATGAAATCCGTGGCAAAATCTGGGGCAAACAATATGGGTTGGGAGACGAGTTTGGCTTTTAGCTCCTCGAACGCTTTCCCACATTTCTCATCCCAAGTGATCTTCTCTTTCTTAATTTTCCCTTTCAGTGCGTCGGTCAAGGGTGAAGCTATTGTGCTGTAATTTGGGATATAATGAGAATAGTACCCCACTAGACCGAGAAAGGATCGTACCTGTGTTTTAGTGGTGGGCCGCGGGAAATCGGCTATAGCTTTTATCTTCAGATCACTCGGAGACCTACTCCCTGAACCAATTTGATGCCCTAGAAATAAGACTTCTTCTTGAGCAAACTTACATTTAGAGGGTTTCACTTTTAGCCCCGCCTTTCTCAATCTTCCTAAAACTATGTCGATATGCTTTAACTGATCTTTTCCACCCTTGGGAAAAATGGCTATATCGTCTATGTACGGCAATGCAAACTGCTCCAACCCCTCTAAAACTTGGGCCATCAATTTTCAAAAATAATAGGGCGCACATACTAACCCGAACATCATTTTCTTGGGGATATAGGTGCCAAATGGAGTAACGAAAGCTGCGTATCTCTGAGCTCTCGGCGTGAGCGGAATCTGAAAGTAACCTTTCGACAAATCCATCACAGTTACATAGGGAGCCGCACTCACTTTTTCTACTATCTCTTCCATATTTGGCAAAGGGAAAAATTCAGCTCGAGTTATCTCGTTCAATCGACGATAATCAACAAATGGACGAGGGTCTTTATTTGGGCTTTCTACAAAAATAAGGGGCGAAGTGTAATCGGACTGTCCTATCTCTATTACACCCAGTTCCAACAAACGTTTAATTTCTTCTCACAATATGTTAATTTGTCTCGGAGACATCCGATAAGGTTTTGTTTTAATGGGCTTGTCGGAGATCAGTTCAATATCCATTCGCATCAAGTGAGTCGTCCCAGGGTCTGGGGAAAACATGTCCTTATTTTTAGTAATGACTTGTTTTAATTCGTCGATCTGAGAGGGGGATAGTTTAAGTTGCAGTTGACTTTCCCGCAATATTTCGTGATAGTCAAACTTCGTGCATTGTTTATCTGGATAAAGGAATTTCAGCATCTCCCTCTATGTCATCCGAGACCTCTTCTACAACCAGGCTTACCAGCTCGGGTCTCCGATCATACGGTTTTAGTAAGTTTACGTGATAGATAGTACTACGCGCGCGGTCCCTTCTTCTTGGTAGATCTATCGCATAATTTGTATCCGAAATTCTACTAAGCACCTTTCCCGGCCCTATCCAATTCACCTCAAGTTTATTTTGTTTAGAGGTAGCTAACACCATTACCAGATCCCCTTCTACAAATTTCCGTTCCACGGCATCGCGATCGTACCACGTTTTCCTTTTAAGTTGGCATTCTTTCATCCTAGTGATCGCAATATCTTGGCAACCTTTGAGTCTATTATTTAACTGCAATATATATTCCACTACCGATTGACTCGTGTTTCCCACCTCCATCCATTCCTCGTAAACTAACGTTTGGGGTGTTCTCAAATTCTTTCCCATGACCAACTCGGTGGGACTGAAACCTGTACTCTCGTGCGCAACCGTTCTGAGAGAGAATAATGCCAAAGGAAGAACCCCCTCCCAATCTTCTCCCGATTCCACGCACAAAGCCTTAATTACGCGCTTGATGGTTCTATGCACTCGCTCCACTGCATTGCTTTGGGGGGTGGCTGACTGATGACCTCGTCACTTTGATGCCGAACATATTGAAAAAGGTGGTGGTCAATTCACTAGTGAAAGAAGTCCCCAGGTCGGATTGTATTTTCGCGCGGGAATCCTACCCTAGAAAAGATACTCAAGAGGGCATCTATTACGTTCGGGGAAGTAATACTCTCCACCGGAATAGCTTCCGGTACTTAGAGGCTACGCAAATTGACGTAATCAGATATCTGTTTTGCTTTGTTGAGACAGGAGAGGTCCCACAGCATCTATATTGATTTTAGAGAATACCTCCGAAATAATCGGCACTAATTTCAGGGGTGCTTTCGCCTTATCTCTCGGTTTCCCTACTCGTTGACACGAATCGCAAGTTTTGACGAACTCCTCCACGTCTCTGTACACGTTCGGCCAAAAAAATGCCTTAGAATTCTATCTTTGGTTTTCGTCACCCCCAGATGCCCCCTATTTCGTCATGGCTAAGTTTGTTAATGTCAAGTCTAAACTTTATGGGTACGCATAGCTGTCTGACTTCCTCCCCTCGCTTAGTTTTCGCGACTCTAACTAATTTCCTCCTGATGACCCTAAATTCTTTGTCTATTCCTGTTAGGGCCTTATCCCATAATGGTTTCAGATCGGGGCATTTTCTTTGTTCCTCTTTAAATTCAACACTATTCACTTTCGCCGAACTCTTTCCCCCTTCTCCTTCAAAAGCAGGAATGATAAAGCTATCGTCTTCCCCTCCCTCGGACGGGGGGAATCCGTAAGCTCAAGCTCCTCTTCGTTCGCCTCTTTTTCTTTCTCGGGGGGAAATCTTTTTTGTTTACTTCTAGTCACCACTGCGTTGACCAACTGCACCCCCTGTTCGTTTGACTCCAGCAGTTCAGCCGTTCGGTTTCCCAATAAATATAGATTATTGTCACTACTATCCTGTTTTATTGCAGACTAGGTATAAAACTCCCCTTTCTTCGTTTTGATTTTAATTTTAGCCAGAGGCAAACAGTGGCAAATCTCTCATCTAACGGGCTTTTTAACCAAACGTATTCACCTAGGAGGTCATTTTCATGGATCCAGCTCCGCGAACAGACGTCTATGGATGACCCCGAATCTCTTAGACATACGCGATCTATGCCATTTATTTCCATGTTCATTTTGAATTTTTTAAATGGGTCGTCATTCCCGGTATTTAAAGTTAAATTAGCTACCGTTTCGAAATTATTTTTCCTTAATCTGGGGCAGACTGGCTTTATGTGCCCTGTCTCATTGCAGTAATAGCATATTATGGGCTTCCTTTTCTCAAATTGACTCTCTCCGCCCTGGGGCCCTCCCTCCTAATTTGAGAACTCCCATGGTTTACCTTATACTTATAAGGATCCCTATTCAAGGGCCCGATATTTTTGCCCTTACCGCTAAAATGAGCTGATTTATTTTTACTTTCGAGAGGCTGTTTATCAAAGGTTCTACGCTCCCCGGTTTTCGTCGGACCTGTTTTTTTATGCACTCTTCTAATCGCCTCAAAATGGTCCAATTTCTCAGCTAAACTTTTAGCCTCCTTGAAACCATCCCACGAATCTAGAAAATGGTCTACTAATTCACTTGGTGCTCTTTTTTTTATTTGTTCTGTCACTAGTAGCTCTTTCAATGCGGCGAAATCACCCACTTTCATCCCCGCTAGAAAGTTGTCCAGGTAGGACCTTAGTTCGAATACTAAATCCGCCCACATGGCCCCAGGTCTGCGTTGATGCGACTCAAATCTATCTCTAAGGGCTATCGGCGTGAGTTGGAACCGGGCCAAGAGTAGATTTTTAGGTGGGGGTAATCGTCGCTTTTCTAAAGGTTCTTTCGCTACTATCTCCGCAATTTCCATCGGAAGTAAAGGAATGAGTTGGGAGACCCATCTATCCTCAGCCACTTTTTCTTTTTCTCCTGCCTTTCAAATATTTCAAAAAGAAATTAATGTCCGCATTCTTAGCATCGAACTTAGGCACTAAGTCTCTCAAGTTAACCCGTCTATTAACTCCCTGGCCCTCAAGATCAGTTGACGCTACACTTATCGTATCCGTACTATTAGCTAATTTCATTCTTTCCAACTCAAATGCCCTAATTAATTTACGTTCTTCAAATTCTCTAGTCTCCCGGTTTTCCTTCAATTCCCTAGCTTCCCGTTTTTCCGCCAAGATACCCTCCAACAAACTTTTAACCGATTCTTCGTTATAGTCTTCACTCTGACAAATTCTATTCTTAATTTCTGACTTGGTTAGAGTACTATTGACTTCGACTCCCAAATCTATCGCAACCTCTAACAATACTTCTTTTGTTTGCTTTAAAAGAAACGCCATCATGCTTTAATAAATACAACACTAAATCCAATCTCAATTGTCACTAAAACAATTCAAATATCCAACGTAAATCAACACTACACTATACAAACTTATACAACTACCCGGCGTAACTAACCGTACACTAGACCTAGACTTTAATTATACTTCACAAAATTATACTCATAACTAGCATAACTAACAGTACCCTCTAGACTGAGACTTTTAATTATATTTCACAAAATAATAAAAATACTCAGAGTAACCTGACAATACACTACGCAAAAACTGTGCTAACGAAACAAGTATACTACTGTATACTACGACCTAACTCAATAAACAAACACACATACAAACATAGCACATCAATACACTTCAAACTTAATAATTTCTGTAGTCTCTCAGTCTAGACTTTTAACTTTATCTAGCATTACTTTTCTTACAAGATTTTACATAAACTAGAAATAATGTATTGCTGCCCCGATACTATACTCAAAGAAAAAGACTGACCTTAACATTGCAGGTGGAAACACTGGAAACATCTTCATCCTTCTCCGGGAAAAAACGGAAGGCAGGCACTTCGCGGGCACTCTTCACAAGCAGGAAAATACAGGAATTCCGGGAAACCTTTCAGGTTTTCAGGTGGGCACGCTTCCTTAACACACGGGCACGAGCAAGGCACTCCGGTCACTGCTTGTTGCATGTAATTCGATGAAACCCATTTCTTTCACAAGTTGTGCGAGAATCAGGCGGGCATAACTCCATACGGCTGGCGTTTTATTTTTTCTTCTCAATAAAGGGTTCGAGGCATCTATTCACAGAAATGCCTATCTCACAAAGCTGCCACCAAATTAGATCTTGCTGTAACGTCGTCAGAAGGTAGCGTAAAAATAATACATCACAGCAAGGTTGTGGGAGTAAAAAAATACTTTAAATTTTTTTCTCCAATAGGATAATCGTTTTAAGTTAGATTGTGAAGTTAATAGTTTCCGTGCCTAGCCAATATGGTAGCCCCGTTTTGAAGTCGCTCACTCCACAGCTTGTCTCGATTCAGTCCGCAAGGCGTTGTTTCTCATTCGCGTTTTGGATTCCTGGTCAGCATCACGGAACAAAACTCTGGGATTTTCCTCTCCGCTTCCTAAAACAACCAGCCCTCGTCTTTTCCCGAGCTCTTTCTTTCTTTTTCTCGTTCTCCTTCCTTCTTCCTCCTTCCACCCGTTTTTCCAGCCTTTTAAAACATCAGGGACAGTCCATTTCTCCCCCCTCACGTCTTCTCATTGGTGGGCCCATATGAGTCGATCCTTGAACCTCAACTCATTAGAGCCCATTGGTCCATAATCCGCCACTCACCCGGTTTCTTCACAAACCAGCAGGTGTCCGACACATGCTCCGACGGCCGAACCCCTTCGGCCCACTGTCGTCGTTTTACTGCCTTTGAGGACAATTCGCAATTGTGTATGTAAGGCGACAGTCCGCTGCCCCGGAAGTGATCTCGTCCACAGTAGAATGGTCAGACAATTGTTTGTCTAGTCTAACTGGCACCAAAGTCCAGACGCTAAATAAGCGATAATGAACCCCAGCTGCACGTGCACCCAAAACTCAGTCTAGTATTGTCCTGAAAGAGTGAAACTCGTTTCGAAAGGAGGACGTCACACTGTATATAATCCGCAGCGGGGTATTATCCGCAAAGCCTTTTTTTTCGAGTAAAAAAAAACATTGTATAATCCGCGACAGTTTTTAGGCCGAATAATCCAAAATATAAACTGCCGATAATGAATGTCATAAAGACAAAAAATACACAATATAATTGAAAATAGAAGTAAGAAATTGTACAGGGAAAAAAAATTTATTACGAAATGTCTTTTTCAAATATGTATGATAATATTTTTTACGATAATCTCAATAAAACAAAAAATTCTTTGCTGCTGCCATCTATGTTTTGAGTTGTTAAACAAAACATTCCATGCGGAAAAAAAAAATCTTTTTTTTTTTTTAATTTAGCAAGTTAACAGCAAAAAAATTTAGATCGAGACTGCTTCCCTACTGTCTCTTTTAAAATCCTTTTATTTATTTCTTCCTCTAATTCTGGCCAGTGAGGTTTACCAAAATGATCGGCACTTTAACGTCAATCACAATTTTCGAAGTTTTGTCTTGTTTTTTCTCCACAAACGAATATTCAATTCGTCAACGTTGAAAACCTTGCAGCTTCCCGATTTTGGTAGCCTTTTAAGTTTGTAGTGTAACTTAACACTTTCGCTTCAACTTGATTAAAACTTTCGAAGGACTTAATAGCTCTAGTCAAGAGAGAAAATTGGAAATGGCGCCAGCGACTAATTACTATTTTTTTCCTTCCGAGGAATCGAATTCGTTTTTGAATGTAATTGGACAAAAACTAGTTATAGCTGAAATACGTCATCCGAGTCATGAAAGCGCCAGTGAGGTTTACCAAAATGATCGGCACTTTAACGTCAATCACAATTTTCGAAGTTTTGTCTTGTTTTTTCTCCACAAACGAATATTCAATTCGTCAACGTTGAAAAACCTTGCAGCTTCCCGATTTTGGTAGCCTTTTAAGTTTGTAGTGTAACTTAACACTTTCGCTTCAACTTGATTAAAACTTTCGAAGGACTTAATAGCTCTAGTCAAGAGAGAAAATTGGAAATGGCGCCAGCGACTAATTACTATTTTTTTTTCCTTCCGAGGAATCGAATTCGTTTTTGAATGTAATTGGACAAAAACTAGTTATAGCTGAAATACGTCATCCGAGTCATGAAAGCGCCATCTGTTATTTTATAAAACATAAACGGCATTTCTTCCAAAACTTTATTGTTCGCTTTTCTGATGGAGAAAGTTTTTTCTCAGATAATCCGCGGCGGCGTATAATACGCACAACAAAATTTGAAACTTTTAACACATAATCCGCGGATTATATACAGGAAAATACGGTAATAAGCAAAACAACTAAGTTCCTTTTACAATTCATAATATAGTAGTGTCCCGAAAACTCGGCTGTCCAGATAATTCAATCACACTCTTGCAGATCGGAAAGTTTGGTTCTAGAACGATGCTGAGCGAGATATTATGTCCTATGCAGAAATTATTGCTGCAATAACATTCAATGAAAATATGCCGGAAAATGATGAAGACACTAACATTGAGCCCACCGTTCGAACTCCTAAAATATCATACAGTGAGAGACTAAAGCGAGGGTGTCAAACTCAGTCTAACTTGCGCCAAACAAACAAGGTTTGACTTAAGGGGTTCCGTAAAAAAAAAAAAAAAAAACCAATATTCATAGAAACCTAAATTTATTTCGAATACGTTAAATAAACATAAATAAAAGTGTTTGCGCCTCGTTTCTTGTATGTAAACTCAATGCCAGATGGCGCCCGTTTTTATAATTTGTATATATAGCGACGTTCATTATTAAAAGTTGATACATTGACCAACCAGAGAGCAGTCTCTAAGCTCTCATCCATGACGAAACAACATCCATTCCATCCTGAAGAATCATAGCCACGCCTCCCGGATTTTCTCGTCTCAGCCAATGACCGTTATGCCTCTACGCAGACTGAAAACCTCCACTTCCGCCTGGTCCAACATCGCGGAATGCCAGATATGGGATTGTGTTACACACACACAGTCCGGATGCCCAAAGAAGAACGCCTATAAAAGTTGAGACAGTCCTTTTGCTTGTGTGGTGTCGTGCTTAGTTAAAAAGAATAAGAAAAATTGAATGTTTACATCCTAACACTTGACATCTCTTCTCTGCTACTATCTTTAGCCAGCTCAGGTGTCATTCACGTCACTTGACCATGGTTCAAAATTACGTGGTCCGTCTCCAAAAACCCTCGTGTAGCCGAACAGTGCGACTTTAATATTCACTCACTCACTCGAACGTCCTCCCGTTGGTGTGGTAGTTAGGTGAGCGAGGTGCCAGTTCAGGTGTCGTCCTCGTCACTCGACCATGGTGCAAAATTATGAGGTCCGTCGCCAAAAGACAGTGCGACGTTAATATTCACTCAGGACTCTACTGTACCAACACTATTTTTAATTACACAGCTCTATTGCATGTAAAAGATTATGAATTTGAATATCATCTTATTAATATATTGCTGCCGGTCCATCTGTTAAACTTTCACAAATCAAAAATGTCAAGTATTTATATTTAAACCCAGTTACAGTTATCATATTAGCTTAATTTATTTTTAAAAGTTTAAATATCAAACAAAAGATTTAAAATATTGGTAGCAAATATGCAAGATAATTCAAATCCACATTCAAAAATGTTTCTTTATAATCTTTAATTGAAAAGTGTCCAACGATTGTTCACCTAAAAGGTGTTAAACTCTAACAATAATCCAAAACCGTTTTGCAAAAGATCATAAACAACAATAATGCAAGATCACAGCCAGTTTTGATGGTGAGATTGCTGCTCTTCCAGTAGCTCTTGTGCAGTTGCATTGTCATCTGAATACTTTACCAGGGCTGCTGTCTTCTGTGATTCAAAAGTAGCAATTTTTGCCGATAAATTCTATTCCTGCCTCCTCTGACATTCTTAATTGTAAAAACTGCTGCAGTCTGTCTGAGTACTCTAAACCAATCGTCTTGCAGTGGATCCCTGGACACTGCGGTGTAACTAGTAATAAGTTAACATAACATCTAGCAAAGAAGGGAGCTTCCATTCAACGGACAACAAGGAAAGCTGCTGCTTTTACCAGTGCCAGGCGTATTATTAAGATGAATAATCTCATTTCAATTCAATACACAGAGAGAAATTCCTATAAGATCTAGTGGAATAATCTTAAAGATCCCCTCATGTGGCCAAGACGTAAAGCAGTTGCCAAGTTTTTTCTCACTACTGGACACAATTGTCTCCTCAAACACCTTCATCGAATTCATATCGCATAGGCCTCTATCTACGCGCTCTGCGATATTTGGGAGAGCATGGATGCTGACCACATTCGCCACTGCCCAGCACTTTGTGCGATCTATATTGGCAAGCTAGGGACTTATTAGGTTCATAGACTTTCTCGCCATGTTATTTCCTACTTTATCTATTTTTGTTCCCACCTCCTTGTGGCGTAGTAGTCTTTTGTAACCCTGGCCATTGGAAATGAAAAATAATAATAATAATGCAAGACCACCCTGCACAATACAAACCCTGGAAAAAAATTAATAAATTGGGGTAAGAGCTCACCTTATCCATTATGTTAACTAAACTTTGCACCACATTGAGTTTCCATTTTTAGTCCAATTGACATGACAAAAAATTTAAATATCCAAAATGCCATCTCCAGATATTTTGCTCAAAAATAAAACTCAATTGTTTTGTATTCATCCAGTATTGAAAATTTGCACACTAGAGAGAAAGAGGTCATTGATAACAAAAGTGATTGCATCACTGATTAAAAATAAAAACTTGCTAATTTTTTTTTTTTAAATTCAAAGTAAAAAATGAATTTTTCCTGACCTACTGGTGCTTAAAAACATATGTTAAATTCTACTTTTAAGTATTTTTGATGGGCTATTTTGTAAATTGTTATATAACTCATTTTTAATTAGACTAGTAAAAGTTAATGAATAGCACATTATGCCCATATACATAATATTTTACTTAAATTATATCTCAAGGGATTTAAATCCATAATGAGCCCTCCAAGACTTTAATAAGGAATACCTAATTTTTAGATCTCCTGCCTAATGGGAAATAACCACGATTTTATGTCTTCCTAAAACTTTAAGCATTTTTAATATAGGATGATGCAATCTTGCATCAGGTATTTAGAGCAATTGAAAGAAGCCTTTACTGAAAATCATATGATCTTAACAGCTTTTGGTTGACCCAAACTATAAAAGGTTACAATCTCAGGAGTGAATAAATGCTTTTGTGTGTAACTATCAAGTCTGTGTCTCTGTTGTGTTTCATATCTGTTTGTTTTGCAGCATTTTGTAGATCATTTTATGTTTGATTAAAATAAAATGTGGATTTCAAAATAGCAAAAAGCCTCCTTCATTCTTCAACGTTTTCAACAACCTGACAAAAAGATCACCTTACTACCTAATGCCTTAAATCACAAGTCCAGAATCTCTCTCTCTCTATATATAGATTAATAATACGTACACCATGAGATTGTTTATAATTTGCAACTAACTGTGAAACAGTAAATTAAATACAAATTTTATTGTCATTTACATGCTCATGAGTTGTTTTATTCTCATTTTACTCTGGTAAATAAAAAACTGCATTAACTTAAGTAGTTGACATTAAAATTTGACTTTTTATACAGAAAATTATTTTTAAAAATTTAAAGTATAATTTAAGATACATCTTTACTTTAAACTGCATTTACTTCTTTTTATTTTTTAATGCCATGTTTATTCAATAAATTAACATTGATTTACATAAATTATTTATCATTTGATACCATAAAATATAAGACCATAATACTATAAAATTATAAGACAATTTAATGGTTAGAAGAATTCATTGAATGAACTTCAACTTTCATAATTTAAAAACCAATGCAACCATGTAAAATGAAAAATATTTTATTGATTGCATCTTTCTTCAAATTTCACATTTTCAGCTAGATTTAAACAAATCGAATTATAACTTGGAAATAATTTAATAGAAAAATGAATCATGCAAATCAATTTCTTGGTAAAGCAAAAGATCTACATTTTACATAATAGAAAACTAGAAACTATAATACATATTTTTCACTAACTGTTACTTACGGCTAAAATAAGAGCACATGTCATAACCTTTCCCTCTTCATACTTCAAAATGGGAAAAACTATTCTTAGAATTCAATATTAATAGCAAAAAAATTGTCAAAAGTTTATTAATTCAAATAAAAAAAATTCTATAATTTGAAGTCTTTAACTATTTTAAATAAATGAAATTAAAATTAAATTTTTATCTGATTTTTATAAATATCCTTTTGAATATAGCAAAGTGCTGAATGTGATGAAATAATACAGGTTTATATTTGTACAACTAATGCAGATAATTATTTATGTCCAATTAAATTCAAAACATTTTTAAAAATAAAATTAACATTTTTTAAAACAAATTTTTTTTTGCATGCACAGATATGTCACTTATTGTCCTAAATTTTACTTATTGGAATCCCAAGGAAAGAAATATTGTTGATTTAAACACAAAGTTATTCCACATACCTAGTCAATAATTTTTAAAAGAAACAAAATGTTCTTTTATACCAACAACAGATTTCATCTACAAATTTAGATGTCTACAGGATCCAACTCGCGCACCACAGCATAGAATCAAATTCAATTTGGAGGTGTAAATGTACCTTTTAAATAAACTATTTATTTATATTTCCTAATTACAAATTGAAGAATTATAGCAATTCATCAACATGAGGTGTAGCATGTAATCGTCCCAAAGAAGCCATGGCTGGCTTTGCCTTCATAACTCTTCCAGCAACCTAATTTTTTAAAAGAAAAATTAATTTTTAGTACAAACATTTCAGTTTATCAAATTTTTATGAAGTATTTCTTTTACTTCAATAAAGAAACCTTTATAGTCAAATGAAAATAAATAGGTATAAGTAATATATCTCTTAAAACTAAGAAATTCTAAATCTTGCAGTTGATTTTAGAATTTTTTTATTATTAATATAAAATTCAAAATATTACTCATTTATATTGCATCCCCCCCCCTCAAAAACTTCCCATCAGAGAGCCATATAAAACTATTTAACTCTAAACATTTTAAAATTTAATTTTTAATACAAAAACAAAAAAAAACTTACAGCTTTAATATCAGCTGCTTTTAGTCCATCAATGGCTTGCTCCAACTCTTTAACATCCATGATTTTCCCATGATTAGCAACATCGAGAGACATGGCAGACATGTTATCCTCTAATGTTTCTCTTTCCATCATTAACTTTGCCTTTAGTTTATGTCTGTAAAAAAAAGGAAATACTATAACATTTAATCAATAACAAAAATTCCACATGTTTAAAAAATCTGATTAAAAATTCTAAAAAAACAGAAAAAAAATTTAAATACTTCTTATTATGCAAAATAAGTTATAACAACTGGTTTAAAAATTTGATAGAATTCTTATGTGATAGTTTTTTTAAAAAAAATCTGTCCATTATTGTTCAGTTATTATAAGCAAATAGCACAATTATGAAGCACATTTCACATTTAATAATACCTCCATCAAAATATTTTCAGTTACAATGAATTATAATTATTATACCAATTAACTTTTAATAAAAAAAATCTTTTCATCAAATTAGAGTCAAATAATTAAGTGTTAATATAAATATATAATGAGTATAAAAATAAAGATACTAAATAAAGATATTAAGTAATACACTGCCTATTATCAAAATCTAATGAAGTTTATTGAGAGAGAAATAAAAGGTTCACTAAAAATCTTAAGGTGATGGCGGGCCATTAGTTTAACACCTTACATGACATCTAGATGGCGTTGGCTATTGCGAAATTTTTGGCACAAATATTTGTGTTAAGATTCCCAAGATGGGCAATAAATTTCTCTCTCGGGTAACCTTTTCAATGAAATTCTCCCCTTCAGCGAAAGGGAACACGCGGGGGGCTAAGTGAGGGTGATGGTCGTCAAACTAGTAAAATAAATGTTAGCTTTTTTTTTCTTTTTTCGGGCGAGGGGGTTAAAGCAGCAATGTGAATCTTGACCATGAAAGACTTCTCATGTCTGGACATTGGTCAATCATCAAACTTTTTCAACTCTTGGACCCCTTAGAACTGTAACATGTTTTCGAGGAAACCCCTTCTTCGCTGAAGGGAATATATCTTAAAATAATATTTAAAGTATATAGATAAACATATTTTTGATATTATATGTAAAGACAATTTTAAAAAAATATTTTATTTTTTATTAAAAACTTTTATGATGTAATTTTAATGTTATTTACTCATTGATAATATAAATTTGTGATCCAAATGTCACCTACGCATGCATTATACTTAGTAACTGAGATATGTGTTCACAATTTTTTACACAAACTATCGACGTATAAGCTTTTTGAAATTATCTGCAGTAGCATTTCATATTCCGTGTTCAATTCGTTTTTGTATTTTGTTTTTGTTGCCAATCGCGTTAAAAATATTTTTCACTTTCTAAATACATTTTTGTGAATGGCATGAAAATGTTCATAGCTGTGTGAGAAATTCTGCGTATATAGCATGAATTGGTAACCTAAGATATAGGTCTTCTAGCTTAAATTTAAATTTTAGCATCGAATCTGTTCATATGTCGATAAATTTTTTTTTATCTTCTTCATTATAGGTGTTTTTCCCCCACAAATGTAAAAGGTTTCAAAACATTGTACTAACTAGTATAAAATTACTTAGTGGAACTCGGGATAGCAAACAATAGTATATTCACAATCTACTGCATAAAATAAAGTTTTAAAATTCATTTATTATATTACAATAAAATGTTAAAAAAGATCTTTAGATAATTGTGGCTAACCGAATTTCATGAGAACATAAATCCATTTTGCATACATATTTGTAATTTTTCTTTCCCATTTTTTTTATTGGGACTCGTGGAACACAGTTTGTCGATCAATTCTCTAGATAAATGTACAGAACGAAACTGTTTAATTTTTCCTGAACAAATGATTTTTAAAGGAAGAATAGGTGGATTTAAAGCAATGAAAAATTAAATTTCACGTTTTAATGAACAAACAGTATGATACAATTTTACTTTTATACAATAGAACTGGGGTTGGCAACCTATTTCACGAGAGGTACAATTCTCAGTGGTACTCTGAATTACTCAACAAATGTGTCAATTTTTGAGAGGATGGAAGATGATAAATTTATAATGGTCCTTATTATACGAAGATCTCCAGAATTATGGACAATTGCGAAATTTCGAAAAAATCGGAAAGATATCTCGAAACATAAATTTACAGCTATTTTGTGAATTATTGGATGTCATTGCTGGTGAGATTTAATTGTTTGAAAAGAGAAGATCGCGTGCACTCTGCTCTCCGCTTTTGGTTGATTTTGAAAAAGGCAAAAAAAAAAAAAAATTCTCTGTGTGTGTGTGTAGCGCACTTCCTTCAATAGAATCCTCCCCTTTCTCTGCAGGAGGAAGAGGGCCACAGTCTTTACGACTGTGAAACGAAATACTTGTTCTTTTTTTTTGGGGGAGTAAAATAGTGTTAACTCTTGACCATGAGAGAGATCTAAAATGGCTTTCTTACTTTTTCGACTCATGGATTCTGATAATTTGTTATGAATGCTTTATTCGTTTCTAACTATGGAAAAAATTCTATGTATTTTGCAATCTAAATTTTAGGAGCTGTTCTTGTTTTAATATAGATTTTACCGTCAAATGTCTTTAAAATGTCAATAAGTTGTTCGCTCTCCTTGATTATAGGTGTTTTTATCCACAAATAAAAAAAAAAGTTCATTTTCCATTACAAAACGATTTTGTTGTGCAAAAACAATGTATTAACGTGAATAAATTTGTTTTGTTGGTCCCGGTACAGTAAACAATGGAATATTCACAATCTAGTAGGCACTACATATAAAGAAAAACGATTTAATATTCTTTTATAATGGAATAATAAATGTTTCTAAAAAAGTATTACAAAATAAAGTTCTTACGTACAAAAAAAATGTTTCAGAAATTTCCAATTAGGTATACACTTACACCTGTATTACATTATTAAAGGTTTAAGGGAAACAATTTTGAATAGAGTTTTCTTTAAAAAAAGTAGTTTTAAATGTTAAAAAGGTTAAAGGTTATCAATTTTGATATTTTTCTAAGATAGTATGCAGCTATTTCATTAAAAAACTGGTTAATTATGGTTTTGACCATTATTTTACGTATGTTTGTAAAATAATTTTTAAATTTAAAAATATTTTTTATAAGAAATGGTACGTAAATGAAAATAAGCATTACAAAATTATTTCATGTTCAGCAAAAAAAAAAAAAAAGGAAGAAAGAAAGATATTTTGAAATTAAAATTACTTTTGTAACTTTAGAGAACGATTAAAATATCATTATAAGGGAGAGAAAATAGGCTGGCAATTAATTATCAAGCACAATTAATCAAGCATATAATATATAAACATTGCTTTTATTTTTTCTAAGAAATTTATGTTTATTTAATGAATATATGTCAATAACAATTTTTCAATTTGGAAGTTAACATTATATTTAAATCAAAGAAAATTGCATTATTGTTTAATTTTTGGGCATATTTGGTAACAAAATAATAGTTTCATTCTATGTAGGAATCCAAATAAATGGCTAAGTAAAAAATATACTTAATTATAAAAATATATATCACGGACAGTTTTTACGGTATCCTGTTCGAGAAGATATAGGAGGTCACAGTAGGCAAGAGTTCATGGTTACGAACTCGTGATCGACGTGGTGTTGCATCGTCGGTTTGAATTCTGGTGTCCCTGCTGAAGATCCGCTATGTAGAATTGATTGATTGAATATTAACGTCGCACTGTTCAGCTACACGAGGGCTTTTGGCGACGGACCACGTAATTTTGAACCATGGTCAAGTGACGTGGACGACACCTGAGCTGGCACCCCCTCTCCTAACTCCCACACCACACCAACGGGAGGACGTTTCAGCTCGACAGATTTAACGTGCATCGCTGCCCTACACGGCGGGTCTTTAATGGTATTGGGCTCGAACTCGTGGCAAGGCAAGCCACGGTCCGATACCTATACCACTCGGCTACCGCGGCCGTCCGCTATGTAGAAGGCTGAACCTCAAAGCAGATGTTTGAAGTAGATGATACTATATGTTGCTAATGGTGGAAATTTTGGGAGATTGCGGTTCCAGCTCTGATTTCGTCCTCGTCACTTGATCGAAATGACGAGGTCGGCGATAGTCCCAGTGAAGCTTCAAAGCTTGACGTTAATCAAATAATCATTCGATAATATATAGGTTTCATTTCCTAACCTATATCAATCATTTTCTGTTTTTTGCTTCTACTAGATTCCTCTACATATAACGGCTCCCTCAAAGGCATATTTCGTGGTGCTCTTCCATCAAGAATTTCAGGAAGAACACATTTAAAATAAAACTTTTCTATAGTTTTGGAATAATTCCTTTCCAAAACTCTTCGTTTTTGCCTCTATACGCAGAGTTAACGAATCCTTTTTGCACCATAAATACAGATCACACCATTTCCGTTGTGTAATAAATAACTGACCTTGTATTTGAAAGTAAAATTTATGATTTAATGGTAAATAGATTCCCCTTTCATTGGAAAATTTGAAACCTAGACTATTTTTTTTTTTTTTGTAATTAAAAATTCCAGCAGATTTGATTCAAATCTCGCAGAATAAGGGCATTTAATTTCTATGAGTCCATCATCACCAACCAATCCATCGGGTGAAGCACACAAAAAGGGTTTATCTTTGTCCACAAATAAGCCACATATTTTTACTTCAGTTGAATATTCCCTCTCATACTGCTTCCGAGCGATCTCTTCGTTTGCCAATCCATATTTCATTGCTGCATTGCATAAGTCTCTACCATACACAATGCGCATCACAAGCTTCGAACACGGAGTAGATTTTTTCCTGCAAGCAATTTCTTTGAAAAAAAAGAAGATGAGAGTCTCAACGATCTCTCATATCTCCATCGTTCAAAAGATGCTTGCCCCCTAGTTTCGCTCTCTAAATCATAGATATTTTGTACTTTTAATTTTGAAAGATGGTTTTCCATTAAATTATCGTATATCTGTACTGGTACATGTCTTTAGATATGTAGCGAACATTCATTACACTGAATTTTTTTCGAATTTATTCGAATCTAAGCCGCACTTTTTTCCCCGATACTTAGGCTACAAAAATTCTGGTGCAGCTTAGATTCGAAGACTGAAAAAAGTTTTTAATGCTGGTAAAGTAAATTAATTATTCACTTTTTATTAATTCGCCTTTATTATTTTTTTTTTTTTATTTCGTTTAGTTAGTGATTGAATATAAATGTCATATTGATCAGCTACACGAGGGCTTTTGGTGACGGACCTCGTAACTTTGAACCATAGTCAAGTGACGAGGACGACACCTGAGCTTGCACCTCCCATCTCCTAACTACCACACCAATGAGAGGACGTTTTAGCTCTCAGATTTAACGTTCATCGCTCCCCTACACGACAGAACTTCAGCGGTACTAGGCTCGAACTCATGACACGCCAGCCACGAGTACGTTACCTTGACCTCTAGGGTATCGCAGCCACTTTTCATTCCGTAAATATATCATATATCGATAATATATTTTACACTATTTTTTTTTCACAAAAATGTGCTGAGAATTTGGGGTGCGGCTTAGAATCTGAACATAATTAATTGAAAAAATAAGTTTCTGTTAATTAAATTAGAAAATAATATTTTGTGTTAATAATTGTTCCAATGGTTTATGGTAAAGTTTTACGTCAAATATAAAATCGATGGGAAAAAAATTTTTGTTAGTTAAAAAGAAAATAATAATATAATAATAATAATTGCATTACAATAATTAGATTAAAATTTTAATTTGTGAGCAAGGAGTAGTAATTTGTGTTCTTTAGAGTTAATTCACAACTTTCGATCAAGTATAAAGTAAGTATACTTTCATTCTTCGTTAAGTCATTTCGCAGAATTTAAATATTCTTACAGACATTCCTTCAATAACAGAAAAAAAAAAAAAAAATCTAAGCTGTATAATTATAAACGAATTTTTTTTAAGCACACATGCAGAAAATATTTAAAACTTTCCTAAATCGGAAAGTTCGTCAGATTTGAGATGTTAAATCTCTCTGTACATCATAAATCTTTTCCATTGTCCACTATTTGTAACAATTTGCAAGTTACCATAATTTCAGCTGGCGACTATATTTCAGAAAGATATCGCAAAAAAAATAAGTATTCGTAGCCAAGAATAAATTCGCTTTTCAAACGATGGTGGTGCCATCTGTTTGAGATAGTCCTAACTACGCCAAAAATAATTCAGAATGAACTTAAAATTTAAAAAAAAGTTAATTAAGAAAAACATAAAACTTAATTCTGGCTACACTAGTCCAAAGAGGGAAGCTTGCTTTCTTATATACTATTTAATTCTACTCTAAAAAAATGTTTTTTTCTGTTAAAATGTCTTTGCGTTTCCACCTCCTATACTTTAACATAGAAAAGTCAAATTTCATTTTGCAAAAATGCTGAAAACTGTGTAATTTTCCAAAAAATCAAAATTCAAAAAACACTATCCTTTAAACAATTATTTTCTTTATATCCATAAAAAATTTTATTATCATTGGAGCTTTTTCCTGCCCACAAATGTCTTTGCCGTTTCATCCCTATCCTTTAACATTGACCGAAAACAGCCTTAAGACAAAGATCAAAATATAAAAGAGAGAATTAAAGATTCTTATCTGTCAAGACAGGAAAATCTAATTAAAAGTTGAATATAACTATAGCCACACTTATTTATTAAAAATTTCAGACATAATTTCAAATAAATGGCAAATTATCCTGCTAGAGAATAACCTGTAAGTTTTTGCTACATTAATATCATAAGATACAGAGAGAGTGAGATCAGTAAAAAGTTGAAAAAGTTAACATTTTGAGCAACAATAATGTAAGGGGTAACTATAATGACTTTATTGTTTAAGTCTATGTTCAACAATAAGAATGCATGTTAAGTAAATAAAACAATTTAAGAAATTGTTTAAAAGTCCTTTAAATTACAAAAATATTATAAACAATCCTCTAGGAAGTAGCCAAAAGTAATCACCTTGTATAGATTTTTATGCAATAATGAAAAGTCACTCATAAATCATCTCTCTTCATAATCAAAGCACAGTTGAAGAAGTACATAAAATTAAAGAGCAACATTTGAAAAATTCATTAGGGTAACACAATCCATGACTTACTTTGCAGCTTCTACTGCATTTTCAGATATGCTTTTACATGCATCTTTCATTTGAGTAACCACAGCTTTGACTAACTGAAAATAATATTTTTTTAAAAAATCAAAAATGAAGCATGGTTATCATTAAATGCAAGTAAAGGAAAAGTAATAAATGGAAAACTCTTAAGGATAATTTTAAACTTTTTAAAATTAATGCTACAGATGAATGAAAAATGCTCCAGTAATCAAAAAACAAAATCATATTAATCACTTAGTGTTTACAATAAAGTGGGCTTTTGATAGGAGGTAAATAAAGGAAACCATAAAATGGAAGTCATTTTCTTTTAATAAGGTAATTAATTTTTCATTTAAAATAAAAAAAGGTCGTTTATTTGAGTATACTTTAAACATCTGATTAGTAATTATATTCATACTGAAGGAAGAAATTGAGCTTAAATTTATTTTGTAATTTTTTAAAGTAAGCAGCAGAATAGTGCTACTTAACAATATGTAAAAATTTTTGAAGTGCCCAGTTCAAATAGTTAAAAATAATAATTTGTAATATAATTAATAGCAAAAGCAGAAAAATGTGACATTGAAAAGCAAACATCTGCATTGTTTATGGAAAGAGAATAGCAAATTCTTTATCTAATTTTAAAAAGAGGATTCACACATTACAGTTTCCCAAACAAATACTTTTCTTGGATGATATTTTATTAACACATACATGTCATTATTTCTAATACTATAACTATAGATTGAAAATAGTCGAAAGATTCTGATACCGATTTCATTTCTTCAGGTTGTCCAACAATATATGCTCCAAACAGGCCAGTATCTGAGTAACTTATGTTTAGGCCAGAGACCTAGGAGGAAAATTAGATTGAGCTTTAAATCATTCTTTAAATATTGTAACATATAAGATATACATTACAAATAAAACTCATTAATTTTTCATTTTAGTGCTACTTCATAATTATTTATGAAAATTATTAAATAATGTCTAGTTAACAAAAATTTTAAGCAACAAAAGCAATGTACAATTTTAAATACATAAAAGCTACATGATTTTATTTCTATTAAGTGCCTAACAACATAGGAAGGTACATTATTACAAATTACTGAAGTAAGATAACACATGTACAGTCCTAACTTTTAAACGAAATTACAATGGATAAATATAACAATTTGATAATTTGAAATATTTACATATAAATGATTCATTTTATAAAGTTAATAAAAGTACACGTTCGTCATTTAGAACAATTTCTAACGTACAAATTAAATTAAACTTGAAGCATACTTAGAAAATTAGTAATTGAATATAATCATCTTACATAAATAAATATAAATTAAAAGCAAGTAAATGATACTTTTTCTCTGTATATTTTTTGTTCATATATAATAGTTTTTAATCATATGATTTATTACCTAATTTTAACTCAATACAATTTTAAAATTATTAAAAATTAGAATAAATGCAAATATTACTCTAAGTATCCTTAAGTATTACTGGAAATAGTTTCTAAAATCTAGAAATTATCAAAAATTTTCAACAACTTTATAAAATAAGTATATAGTAAGTAAATTAAAATTTTAAAAAGCTCACATAAAAGGGATTGGTAGTAGTTTTAGCAGCAGCTTCTCCAAGCACAGAAAAACTTGAATCACTCATTTGAATGTGGTTTCCGAGACCAAGCATACACTGAAGAACTCCTAAGCTCAACATATCTTTCACATTTGTTGCACTGCATGTAACAGAAAAAAATAATGCCTAAGCAAATAATTACACACTTGAAAATGAAGAGAGAATGAGGGAATGTGTTACATATAATAACACTACCAGCAATTGTTTATATAATTTATATTTCCCATTTTAATATTCTTATTTAAAAGTTTTAAAAAGCTCCATAAAAATTCTTCAATAAACTTGAAATTGTTATTAAATTTATTTTGAAAAAAATGCAAACAATATGCAGGAATATAGCAAGACAGTACAGACCAAAGTAGAATGGCCACAGCAGTGGTGTAATGGAGAATATTAGGGCCCCTCTGCAAAGCCAGGTTTGGGCCTCAAACTGGATCTTACAAAGGATTCTGTACTTAGCATTAGTCAGAATTTGGGGGGCCCTGCGATTTGAAGGGTTGTGGAGGTGTACATTACGCCACCGGGCCACAGTACTAGAATAACAAACTCTTAGGCTTAACACTTAAGATTACAAGGTTATATATAATACTGAATGGCTAATGCATTATGACCATCAATACAACATTGGGCCACCTTTTATCATTAATACTGCCTGGATTCTTCTTGGACGAACTTTATGTTGTTAGTAAATGGTACAAGGAATTTGAGATCATATCCAATGAGTTGTTCTTTCCAATGCCTTTGGATTGCATGGTACTAGATCCAGCTGCCAGACGCACCATTTGATCTGATCCCACAGATTCTCAAATGGATTGAATCTGGTGATTGTGCAGGCAAGGCAAAGTTTCTGTGTCATGCTCTTTGAATCATCTGAGGATAATGCCTGCTATAAAACAGGGATTTTTTGTCCTGCTAAAAGTATCCGTCTCTGGCAGGACATTTTATTAATATAAAAAGTACTTGATCTGCAATAACACTTAAATAACCTCAGGAATTCAAACATTCTTCCACATGAATCAAAGGACCCATGCAATGCCAAGAAAAGACCCCTTTAATCATAATATTGCCTCAACCAGCTATAATAGCTGTGACAATACAGTCTGCCCTTTCAATCTGTTTTCTCCTTATTTGCACCAGTAATCTACATTAATGTAACTAAAAACATCCTTTTCTAGTCATCTATAGTCCATCTTTGTGCTCTAGAGGTCTCTGTTCTTGTTAAAGGCCTACAGTAGAGGTTTTCATACAGATCATCTGCAACCATAGTCTATACGATGTAATATGCAGTGAACAGTTCATTCAAAGACATTTGTAGTTGTTCCTTGATTAAGATTTTCTGCAATTTGAAGTATGGTTGCTCTTCTTTTAGACTGGACAATTTTCATTAATCTCCTTTCTCAGAGAACTTTCAGTAGCCTGTGATAACTACAAGCCTGACATTAAGACCAGGTTTTCTGCTTTGGAATCCCCTCTTTGTAATTAATAACTGCTGCTCTTGAACACTTTACAAGTGCAGCTGTTGTGCTGATACCGGTTCTGACACTTTGAGCACCTTCAATCATCCAGCGTTTAAACACAACTAAATCCCGTTTTTTCCCAATTTCTTCCCATACATAGTGCAATTTATGCTTCATTATTCCTACATTCACTATTAATATAGCTATCTCATCTTCTAATGACAACTAAGTGAAGTTAAAGCTGATTTCCGTATAAGCACCAAGTAATCAAAATAATATGGTAATTCAGAGTATATGTTACGGTGGAACACCGAAATCTGGAGAATGTCGACTTTCACCAGTGAATGTCAACATTCACATTGTCGCTAGGTGTATGTCCGAAATATTTGCTAAATATCCTTATTTCTGACTTACACCGGTAAATGTCGACATTCACCATGCACTAATGGTGAATGTTAAACATGTCGGATATTAATATTTTCTTCTCTGTAATTCAGTCGCGATAAATTTTTTGCCTCTCTTTCTGAGAGAAATGACCAAGAACTTAAAACACACAGTGCATTCAAAATGAGAAATGAAAATTATAGAAGCTGAAAACTTACTTAATTATACAGTACGTTCTTAATAAAAAAATAAAATAGTTATAAAAGCTTACTAAATTATGTGATTCAAATCTTATTTATTGAAATAACTTAAACTATTATGACACTTTGAATTGCACAAGAAGCCCTTGCTTTTACAACTGCTTTTATTAGTGGAACACTTCCTTTTGCAATGACAATGTGTATAGCCTTGCCCGCCGCTTCTCGAATTAGCTGCTTCTCTCAGCGACATTTCTTGAAAATAAATTTCATCTATGGAAAGTAACTTTTCTTTACAAATTACAAACTGATTATTTTGTAAAGCTGCTTGAGGGTACAATTTTCATTTGCAAGTTTAGAGAGGTCGAAGTCTTCTATTCCAACAACAACCACTAACACATTTCTGTTATCTGTACGACCACAGTCGACATCAGGGACTTGTATTTGTACAGTATACCAATTTGTGCAGGAGCAAAATTTTTTTTTGCTTGCAGTAGAAGATTCTCTTTTGCAGCCGCTCTTTTTTTAGAAATTAACTAGGATTTTTCAGTCAAAACTTGATGTGAAGATGTGGTAGATTGCAAGTTCTCTTCAATATTTTTCTTTGGAATATGGTTTTCGGTATTAACACCGCTCAAATTTTTTTCATAAGTATTACCAGTTTCTTCAAGCTGTTCTTCGGTTTCAAAAGTATTGGCAATTTTTTCAAGTTGTTCTTTGGCTTCTATATTTGCAATTTATTTGCTAGGCAAAAAAGACGATGCTATACTTTTTTTGCTTTAATGCCAAACATGGCTTCATGAGGATTTTGGCATATTCCTTTGTGGTAAGTAATGTTCTTGGCAAATTGAACAAAGGGTAAACCTTCTGACCATTTATTTGTATCATTATCATTCATCCCTGCAGTTAGCATATTCTGTATATCCTGATTGGCCCTTTCAACTGAGCCTTGTGTTTGACTGTGATGAGGCTTTCCACAAACTATCTTAACATCTTTCCACATAGCGCATATTTTGGATATGACTTGATTACTGAATTTTCTACCATTATCTGATTGCAATATTGCTGGAGCACCAAATGTTAAAAATTTTGAAAGAACGAGATACACTATTTCTTCGGCTCTCTTGGTTTTCAAAGGTCATAGCTGGATAAGCTTAGTTAAATGATCTTGATATACCATTATAAACTTATATTCGCTATCTGTGTTTGACTGCAGATCTATCAGATCAACTTGACATCTTGAGTTTAACTCAGAACTGATCATTGGTTTCACAACAATACCTTTCTTAGGTGCACTGTGTTTCATTTGACACTGTTTGCATACATTTAATTACAACATTACAACTTCATATGTAACATTTTTAATTTGCAACTCTTAAAGCATACATGTTCTTCCTCCGTGACCTGTTCTGATGTGAATTTCATACAGCACACTGAACAATTTGTCATTGGTAGCATAATACTGTATATTTGTTTCTCTTGGTTTTAATGGTACAATAAACTTCTCTTCATTATTAATTTTTAAAATGTCAAAATGTTTTAATCGTTTGTAATCCAAAGGTATGTTGCACTTAAGTTTTAGCAGAAACTACTTCAGAAAGTATTTTAGAGTACTTTTCTTTTGAAAAATAAAAACAATTGTCTTCTCATTTACCCGCAATCAATGCATTTAACTTTTCGAGAAAAAGATCATGATTCACTGCTCTATCCATTTAGTATAAATTAGGGTATCGGGGGAAAAAAATTAAGGAAACGTTGTTCGCACCATCAAACCTTGCATAAGACTGACTGACTCCCAGCAGAACAAAGGATTTGGCAGGAAACAGCCAGTCGCCTCTTAATCAGCTCCTCTCTTTTCGACCTCCGCCAGAGCACATCTGTGATTGTCGACATACGTCGGTGAAAGTCCGAATGTACAAGATTGTAATACGATGTCCGATCTTTCACTGACGTATTTGGTGTGTGTCAACATTCACCGGTGAAAGTCGACATTCTCCAATTTTGGACATACACAGTAACATATATACACACTAGTGTACAAAACTTTTAAGTCATTTTTCACACCTATAAAATCATAGAAAAAGGCTTTTTGTGATCTGTATATAAGGTGGCATACATGCAAATATCAGAAGCCTGACTGCAGAAGTGATGTGAAGGAATGCAAAATGCATGGGTGCAGTGGGGAGAATGGGGAGAATGCACTTTTTCTGACATTCAATGCAATTTAAAATGAGATCTTGCATGCAACATGACTAAAAGAAACCTGCAAGATGCCTATATATTGTAGAATGATTGCCAAATTTATACATTGAAAAGAGGTATAGTTTGATGAGTGTTGCACAGGAATTTAAGAACTGATTAAAGGGACAAATCTTGACTTTAGAAATCTTACCAAATGGCAATTACAACTGTAAGAAAAGCTGACAGGATTCACCCAAGAAAAATAAGTGATAACCTAGGTATTAAGCTGGTGAAAAGAGTTCAAACCAATACAGTGGGCAACATTGCTTAGTAGCAATGTAAGATTCTAATTAATCAATATTACAAAACCATATTTATGAGAGAAGGAAATTCATATATGAAACAAGGAATTACTAATTGGAACAAAAATTAATAGAGTATCGGTAATGTCAAAATACTACATTTTACTCAATGTCCCCTTTTGCTCTTAAAATTTTAGGTATAAAAAAAATTACAAGTTTAAAAAACTCATTTTTTACCGATGTTATTATTTTAGACAACTCATATTCAAAAGTTCATTAATGCACACATTATTAAATTGTACATCAAAATACTTTATCTCTTAGTCTGTTGTTATTTAACAAATACAATTAAACAACTATGATATTTTGAGATTTCAATCAAGTTAATTATCAAGTTACATGAACATTCAAAATTAATACACTTGGAATTGAAATAAAATCATCACTAACTATTTAAAATGCATCAAACTTGCAAGAAAAATATTATTAATTAACTTCTTTTGGTAATTTAATTAATCTATCCTAACTACAATGCAGTTCTCCTAAATACAATACAATTTCATTTAACAACATATCCAGGATAAATACAATTCAGCTACTTAGAATCAAAAAATATAATCCAGATATGTATAATCCACACACACATGTGAATAATTTTTAAAATTCATTCATTTAAATTAAAGAAATTTTTCATACCCAGCTCCTTCAGCAACGACCGCTGCATAAGTCACTGGGATATCAGCTTCAATTCGAATTTCACCTGAAACAAATTCAAATAATGCAACATTTTTAACTAAGACACAAAAATATGTTCAAAAGCATGGGTATAAATTTTTTTTTGGAAGCCTTCATAGGTAATACAACAGCAATTACTAATTTAAACTTGAAAATACAAAACCCTTTCCTTCTTAAAAATTTAATCTTTATAGTGTCTTTTTAGTGTTTAAACTGAATTTCAACTTCAAAAACATACATATATTAAACTAGACAATTTAAGAAATAAAATTTATTTATGATTATTGAAAATGCATTTGAGAAAAACACACATTCATTGAAAGAATAATAACTGCATACTTGAAGTAATAATAAAAAAAAAAATGGTTGAAACTGAATAGCATTTGCAAAACCATAAATATAGAAAGGAAGTATGTTTTCAAGAGTAAAGGTAAGATTAAAAACGAGTTTAAGATGTAAAAAACTTAATCCCAAAGAAAAAAATATTTGTCAGATTTTACAGTAAGTGTGATCCAATACAAATAACACATAAAAGGATTTAATTCATTTACCAATTCTGGAATGAAGGGCATTTCTACTGATATCCCATCAATAAAGTAATTAATTTCAATAGGTATGTCATTTTATGCATAAAACTTGAGAAAAAAAATTGTTCAATATATCACACCTGGAGAGAACTTAGAAACTCCATCACTTTCAGCAGCTCCTCCTTGAAAATGGAAGTGTTCACCAACACTTCTTTCCAAATCTTCATGGGCTATTCCAAGTCCAACAATTGAAGTTCTGGATGCTATGAAATGACCCCTCACAAAACTATGACACTGTAAGAAGAAATACATTTAATTCAATCCAGCACATCAAAAAAAATAGAAAGAAAAAGAATTAAAATATATTCAGTTTAAAAGAATACCATATCAGGATTATGTTTGCCAATCATGAAAGGTTCCGAGAAGAGAGAGTTACTGAGGCCACCCCTAAATGCTGCTTTATGCAGAGCTTCCAGAAGAACTGTAGAATAACATAGAAAACACAAAATAGGGTATATACAAATAATAACATGTTCTAAAATTATTGTATTCTTAAAAATATTAGTTATTAAAAATAAAAATTACCAGAAAAAATATATATTAGGAGTTTAATAAACACACGCAAAAAAAATTTTTTTTTTTTTTTTGCAGTAGTTCAAATATGTTCTAAAACTAAATCAACCCAAAGTTTAAAGTGATAAATTACATACAGATTATATTTTACTGGAAAATAATAGCAACAAACTAAGAAAAAACAGACTTTCACAAATTAAACTAAGTTACCTGATTCTGGTTGGTTCTGGTGCAAAGCCAAATCCAATGAAAGTATTTCAGAGGCCTCCTTAAGTTCCCAAGGTTTGAATGCAGGATTGGTGATAATATCAGCAAGAATGGCCAATCCTCTATCACTAAACACATTTCAAAAATAAATTTAAAAAACTACAGTTTACAATGATAATAATGTATTTCATTTTGTGAAAACCTACATCACTAAGAATAAACCCTATTTCTTTAAGAATCTCTCATTAATATGTCACCAAAGTAAATCCTCAACTATGCTTTAAATCCTTGAATAGAAACTTATGTAAGGGGCTGCTTTAGTACAGAAGCATTAAATAAATCATTAATTTTGCATATATTAAATGGAGTAATTCTGTATCGAAACACTTATAATAAATAATAAATTTAAATTATACACAAATACTGACATTAATAACTGCCTTCAAATAAAAATTTAATTTTTTGTAAACTATTCAAAAGGGAGAGATTTATATCATGAATGAAATACTTTCTTATATTACATGAACATATTTTAGTTTCCTAAGCAGGAACAAAATTTCCATTTAAGATCGAAAGGCTTCATTTATATACATCTAGTCATCTATCTGCTTTATGCTTTAAACTTCAAATCAACTAGTAGAATAATAATTTTTCAAATTAATTTTGGACCTAAATTTTTTTTTATTTCATTCATAAATTTTAATTCTTACTGCCTTTTACAGATTGAATTTTTTTATATCTGCATGATTCTGATAATATATAATAAAGTTAAAATTTTAATAGCCTACAAAATGTATATTTTTATTTTAAACATATATTTGACATTTACATTACTTGACATTTTATAACATAAAAAGTAATGAGATTTATAAAATAACAATCTGAGATTACATTATTCAAATAAACTGTGTACAGTTCTATAAATGTAATTTCACTCCTGTACTAATAAAGAATATATATCCTGTTTCATAAAGAAAGGAATATGAAAGTAAGAATCTATAACTTTACAGCAGTTATTCCTCAGATTTTTGCTAGTTTGAAAAAAAATAAATCAGCAAGGTATCTTACAACATTTATCAAAAGATATTTGAAAATGCAAAAGACAGTGATTTTGGATTACATTTATCATTATTATTTCAGAGTCTTAAATTACAGACACAGAATAGTTGGCTGCGATAACATTATCTGTTCTTCAAAGTTATAAGTGTCTCAGTGATTTTCAAAACTTCTCATACTACCCAAGTGATAGAAACACTGTGTCATACTTGACAGAAGCATTTTAAAATGTGTGTGGCTGACATTAGAGAACACAACATCAGGTTGACTCTTCAAGTCAAGATCAATACACAATTTTTCTGAAAAACCTCATTTTAAAGTATATTACTTGAATGAAAACAAATGGACTTAGAATACTCATTGTTTTAGATCACTATTTACTTAAAACCATTTACTCCAACATGAAAAAAGATATATTTGTGTATGTGTCTAACAAACCAACTGTAAAATTAATATAAGTAAATATATAAAATGAACTATTTGTATAGTAAATTCTTTTATCACCATCATGTAGCTGATTTGTTTGTTAAATGAAACTTAATTTAGAATATGTCAAATTACATATAACTAATTTCAAATTTCTTATCACTTCAGAATCACAGAATAAGCACTAATATAAAATTCCTTAATTTTGAATCATGGTCCATAGAGAATAACGATTGAAAAATGTGTTGGCACATAACATAATAAATGAGGAATTTTAGAGCTCAACAAGCAGAAGTTCAATTACTTTAGAACAGTGCTCCGCAACCTTCTTATCGCTGCGGACCGGTCAACGTTTGGTAATTTTACCACAGCCCGGTGAGGGTAGGACACATTGATTGTTTTGATTTAACAATTTTAATTTAGTTACATTTAAATATGCCTTCAGAATAAAATATAGTTACACCAAAAATGAATAAAAGTGATTTAACATGGATTATAAAGTGATTTCCGTGGAAAGTTGAACAAATCCGAGAGAAATGCTCCACTTTAAATAAAATGGCAATAGTTTAATGTTCCTTAGGTGGCCTGGCACTATTTGATCCACTGACCAGGGGTTGCAGATCACTGCTTTAGAACATTGCCTAGCATCCAAGACATATTTCCATATTAGAAATCAAGACATGTATGCATGCATATTTTAAACTTTCTCACTACTCTTTTTGCAAATATACATACACTTTAAACATCTAAAGTGGAATATACTTACATACTATCTCGAGAACCTTTCAAATTGTAAATCAAGTGATCTCTAGTAGCAGTTACACTGAAATAGTAACATGGAATAAATAAATGAAAAAATTATATTCATAAAAGCACAAACAAATCATAAATTACATCAAACAATCAGAAAGGATTAAATGCATGAAATGGTGGTAAATTTAAATTATTTTTTCATAATCTATTGCTGAAAACTGTTCAATAAAAAAAGAAAAGAAAAACTGCTGTACATTTAAAAATTTGACTGATAGTTAATATTCCTTTAAACCTACTTGTGCAGTACACAACCTTGATTATCTTCTACACTAGACTCTCCATAAACCTTAGTATCTATCAGTATCTTCAGAACATTCATTTTAAAATAGTAAATATATACATAGTTCTATTTCTACAGTCGGACCTCCATTTCATGAAATTTTTTCTCAAACCAAGAATAAAAGAATATTGAAAAATGAATATCTATATAACAAATTTCCCTCATAATGAACTTTTTCAGGATTTAGTGACTTTGTTAAGTAGAAATCCAAATGCATTTATATTTCATATGCCTTTCACACATTCTTTTTTATCAATTTTTACACCTCAATAAATTAAAATAAATCTAAAAAAAAAATCTATGCAATAAGTTTTAGTAAAAAGAACACTGAATTTCATTTATTTGTAACATGTATTTCCTAATAAAAGTAAGATAAATTTTAAAATATATTGAATACAACAAATGAATTTTTGTGCATTTCATATTTTTTAAACAAAGATATTATTTTAACTTTACTTTCCAAACTTTCATACATTGCCATGTGACTCCCTACTGTAACTGGCTAGATTTAAAACAAAATAATTTTAGTTATTCTACAAGAGGATCATTATCTGAATCTAGTTTTCAAAGTATACCTTTTAAACCATTAAGCTATTAATAAGCTACTACAGGCTTGCAAAATAATTCTCTTTTAGAGAAACAACTTCTAAATATTTTTAAGATATTTACAAGTTGAATATTTATCAACGAGTATCAATATTTTTATATACATTGTAACATACTGAGAGAAATGATGAGTAGCACAAGACTAAAAAGGGGGTTAATTTGATAAAAATGTTTAATGTTATATATCTGCAGCTATTATTTACAAAATTTGCACATATATAAAAACTACTATTACAAACCATTAAGCACTATAGAGATTAAAACAGGAGAAAGCAACAAGCATATATGTCAGCTTTCTCTGATGTATCAGTCAAGTCTCCCTCAAAACAAGCTCTCTCTTGGCATTTTTTATTAACTACTTGAAAAATCAACTAGAGATTTGGCAGTGAAGATGTTAGAGGTTTATGACTATAGGGCTATAAAAGTAACATTGTTGGAAAGGTTTTTCTAAAAGTATGCTATTTATGATTTTTGTAATGAAAAGAAGAAATTCTGCAATTTTCCATTTGATCATATGGAAGAAATAACTTTATCTGCAAAAAGAAACCATTTTATACAGCTAAGGGGTGTGAGAATATATTACAACACATTCAGTTTTGTAATTTTTTAAACAATATACTACTTACTTAAGCTTAGCGCCAATCATTTCAAGATCCCGAGTCATAACGAATCCAGAATGATTTTTTGTAGACTGTAAAAGAATTAATACGTTAAAAATTATATATTTAGAGTTTATTTTTATACACTAAAACTAATCTTAATTTTAAAAAAACTTACAAGAACTGTGCAATGTCTCAAAAAATGAACAAGACCCAAATTATGGGCAGTTTCATAACGAGAACCCGCCTTAACAACAGCTGAGACTTGGGTAATGGGACTGTAATTCTCAACAGATGCTACTGTAATGCCTGATGAAATCTGTGATATCTAAATACACAAAGATAAAAATTTAAATACTGCAGTGACAATTAATGTATACACCAGAATATATAAATACAACAGTTATAAAAGAAGGAAATATATTAAAGTGGGTATAAGATATTTTAAATGTTAAAACATATTAAGATATCTTTATAAATAATTTTAAAAATTTGTCAAAACTCTTGTTTATAATAAATATAAATATTTCTTCATACATATTTATTTATTTATATACTTTAGAATTGGATGAAAAGAACTTTTTTTCTATCACTATATTTAAAAATTGCCCATGGCCAAACTTAGTTAAAAAAAATGAAATTTCAATATTTTTTTCTGTGCCAATTTTTATAATTATTTAATATACTAATGTCATAACAAGACCATTATATCAGTGTTTTAAATGTGAAGTTTGGGATACACAGAAAAGGAAAAAAAATTACACTTGTAAACTCAAAATATTTTATAATTTTATTCAACTTTGTGTGTGTTTGCAAAGTATTCATAATCAGAGGTCAAAAAAGAACAAATAAGTTTTCTTCTTTAATGTTATTTAAATATACTTAAAAAAAATCCTATAATAAACATCTTTACTTAATATTACAAAAAGTACTTGCTTTTTATAAAGATAAAATATAAACTGAATTTTAGTAATTAACTTAATACTTGAATGAACTGTACTTAATTAAATATTTTTTTAAAATTCTCAAAATACATTTATTACATCTGTTGTCATATATATTTCAATAAATGTTTTTATGGTGGACTATACATAGAATAATCAGAAAATTGTCAAAAATAAATTACTTACAATAACACCTTTCAACTTTGCTCTACAGTGGCACAACCTATTAATGTATCACAAGAGTACTTTACTTTATAATATCGTACTTTCCTGTATATAATCTGCAGCAGTGTATTATCCGCAAAGCCTTTTTTTAGAGTAAAAAAAATAAACATTGTATAATCCGCAGAAGCGTATAATCCACGGCAGTTTTTACAGCGAATAATCCAAAAATATAAACTGCCGATAATGAGTGTCATATAAGATAAAAAATACACAATATAATTAAAAATAGAAGTAAGAAATTATACAGAAAAAAAATTATTACGAAACTTCTCTTTATATGATATTTTTTACGATAATTTCAATAAAACAAAAAAAAATCTTTGCTACTGCCATCTATGTTTTGAGCTGTTAAACAAAACATTACACGTGGAAAAAAACTTTTTTTTAATTTAGCAAGTTAACAGCAAAAAAATTAAGATCGAAACTGCTTTTTCATTGTCTCTTTCGTTTAAAATCCATTTATTTTTATTTCTTCCTCTAATTCTGGCCAGTGAATTTTCCATGACTATCGGCTCTTTAACGTCGATCAGAATTTTCGAAGTTGGTCTTGTTTTTTCCTCCACAAACGAATATTCAATTCGTCAACATTGAAAAACCTTGCAGCTTCCCGACTTCGGTAGCCTTCTCTATAACTTTTAACTTGAAGTTTGCAGTGTAACTTAATGCTTTCGCTTCAACATGATGAAAACTTTCAAAGGACGTAATAGCTCTAGTCAAGAGAAAATTCGAAATGGCGCCAGCGACTCATAACTGTTTTTTCCTTCCGAGGAATCAAACTCGTTTTTGAATGTAATTGGACAAAAACTAGTTATGGCTGATATACGTCATCTGAGTCATTGAAGCGTCATCTATTATTTATTTTATAAAACATAAACGGTATTTCTTTCAAAACTTTATTGTTAGCTTTTCTGATGGAGAATGTTTTACCTCAGATAATCCTCGGCGGCGTATAATACGCACAACGAAATTTGAAACTTTTTTAACACATAATCCACGGATTATATACAGGAAAATATGGTACTTTAAAATAAATACTTTATAATACCTTAAATAAATACTTTATATTTTAATACACAATTTTTTCCCCAAAAAAGTACAAAAGAAACATAAATAAACATATAGAATTATTAAACTTTTTAAACTGATAGCATAAATCATAATTACAATGGTTAAACATAAGCCAATATGATTCATTAGTTGTTTATTAAAACATTTCATTGCAAAGTTTCAAACATTTCATTATTGATAATGGATCTAGAAATTTTGAATTTGGGTCAAGTGACAGGGATACCTGACCTGACAACCTGCTCTCTAAACTTTCACATTATCTTCACATGAAGACAGCCTCTATAGCAGAGGTGGGGAACCCTTTTACCATTAGAGGCCGCATGTAAATTGAGTAGTATTAAAGGAGGCCGCATAGGTTGGTGCACCTATAAATGCTAGTTTTTGTATAGATTTAAAAATTTTGTACATTATATAGAAATATAAAAAAATTAAATCCTTATTTATCTTTTACTTGACACAAAAAATATTTTGATATTCACATAAGGGTAAAAACTTATTATAGCATTAATTTTCGCTTATTTTTTTTTATAAATTTATTAAATTTGTAGATACCCTTGTAACTTTCTATATTTCACAGTTGGTATTTTTATTTATGTAAGCATAATAAAGGATTTATAAAACCTTAATTGATTCTCTAAATCTGCAATACTCAACCTGCGGCCCACAGAACCTTTTTAAGTGGCCTGGTCAGTGACAGTTGCTCTGAAAAATTAACTTATTTAAGAACAATATATTAAAAATTTGGTGTCAAGAAATCAAATATATCCATTTTGCTGCCAATTTGTACAACGCAAATTGATATCCTTTTTTATCCGTAACAGTTATGGTTAGTAATGACAGACAACAGGAGAGTAGTGACTGGAATAAGACCACTTGGATTACCCCCCCAGAGCACCATTGGTATCAGTGTTCTCGTCCAGGAGGCTCTTTGGCTCACAGTTTAACAAGACAGGATCAAACTCTTCTAGTCCGCTTTCAAAGTGGTCATATCAAAGCAATGATATTTTCCGAAGGACGCAAGAGCTTTGATATGTGCACGAACTGTTTTTCTGAGCCGGCCATGCCTGCTCCCATTCTCGAGTGCCTAGGGCTCACTAAGCAGGATTTAGCAGACGATCCCTTGCTGGTAATGGACTTTCTGAAAGTGTACGATGTCATGGACCTGGTCTAGCACTGCTGACCAATGGGGGCGTACAACAACAACAGAGTAGTGACCGTTTTATGGGTGGAACTAATTTTTAACTATGTTTCATATCTTGTAAGTGAAGCATATTTGAAGAAAATATATCGTTTCAAGATGATTGGGAGGTTGACTTTTTTGTGATGAAAAACAAATACGGATCAATAGTAGTTTAATTTGTCACAAAAGTGTTGTATTTAAGAAATACCAATAAACAGGAATTACATTCAATGACACTTTTCCTCGAAAATCTATTTCAAGAGGTAATAAATAGGCTTTCTTGAGTAATCTTTGCAACAGCAACAAAGTATTTTGTCAGTGGTAATGTCTCAGCAGTAACAAAGATATCTTATGAAGTTTGTCATATTATTAGTAATCATATGAAATCGTTTATTGAAGCAGAAATTGTAAAGGAGTGTTTCTTAAATGCTTCGCATTCAGTGTTAGTGACAAAAATAAAAAAATAGTAATTAAAAAAAGCAAACTAGGAGTTAAAGTATTTTGATCAATTTTCCACATTTTACCCCCTGTCCTTATGATGCGGCCCGTGTGAAATTGCTAACATATGTTTGCGGCCCAACAGAAAAAAAGGTTGAATACCCCTGCTCTAAATGATGATGTGGTAGCGCTGCTATGTAGCACTAGGTGGCGTTCTAACATTTGAATTTTACATTCAGCATTTCCACAAGCCGTCATTAAAACTTACATACATTCATGTTGTTCTTTTTAATCTCACTGATTTTCAAACTGTTGTAATCTACATAATTAAATATTAATTAATACAAGCACTAGCTTTTATGAAGGCAGCTCAAGAAACTCACAGAAGCCGCATACGGCCTCAAGGCTGTGGGTCCCCCTCTGCTCTATAGATTTAACATGCATCAGCCCCCTTACACAACAGGTCTTTAAGTGACATCAGAACTTAAATTTATGACTTAGAAGAAGTAATGCTAACCACAGGTTTGTGACCATGATCACTCAGCTACCAAGGCCAGTAGAGCTGACCAATATAGCTGAAAATAGATAAGAAAATGCAAATATATATATATGCCAGTTTTATTACTTCTTTTATATAAAGATCATTGCTTAAGTTCGTCAAAATTCAAAAAAAGTAGTCAATGGCATGGAGTTCAGATGCAAGAGCAGTTTTTCTATAATATAAAGATATAATTTTTGATACATAAACAAAATTTGTTTGGTTTCTTACATAGTTTCCAAAATGAAAAATAATTTCTTTTGCTTATTTTCTGTATTAAATAGAAATATATTATAAAACACAATTTTAATTTACAATTATATAATAAACTACAGAAGAAAGATGAAAATAAATATTCGAATGAAATATATCTTACTTGAGCATCTTGTTTAGTAAGGGGTTCAATATCTGCTTCAGCTTGTGTTGCACTTTGGGCAGGTCTCAATTTCTACACATAATACAAAAAGATCAATCAGAGTTTAATTTTCAAACTTCTTGTACGAAATCTGAAGATTTCATATAATGCAAAAACTATACAACAAAGAAATAAACTTTTAAGCAGTATATTTAAATTGATTATTAACACACAGTTGATATACACATTGATAAAAACGTCATTTATACTATTCTTAAAAATCATAATTTTGGCATGAAATTTCTTATAATTCCTTGGTCTAAAATTTAGTCCAATGAATAATTACTCATTAAAAATTTGGTACTTATCTATTATAAGGACCATACAATGACAAGTGCTTTTACAACAGCCACCAATATGAACACTGATGATATAATTAATATCCAAGTTTTGAGGCTTATCCCATTTGACTCATTGACACATGACACAGAAGTTCATCAACCAGAAGTAAATAACGCATAAGCATATGTATACTTACTTTCATTAATACAGCATGATTCTTTGGTCTAAAGTAGTAAAATTTTCTTCCATTAAAAAAATATGCTTCTTGTGCTCTAATTTATTTTTCTCTTTTTTGTTCAATGGCAAAGTTTAGGTTTTTTCATCATTGAACCAAAATTTAGTTAATAGTACAAAAGAAAGAAATTGGAACTAAATTCAAACTCCAAAACAGATTAGAAAATAGTACACTGATTTACTTTTTATAACATTACAGGTCTAGATCCCCCCATAGCTCTTGAATTTTTTTCCCACTGAAGACAATCCTACATATGTAATATGTAAAATTATTTGTAATTAACAATTTATTTTAATAATTAATGTTAATTATTAATTCTACCATTTATTTTTTACTGTTTTTTGTTCATCAACAAAATCAAAAGAATAAGTTTGGCATCCTATTGAGATATGATAGGAGAATGGTGGACTTTCGACCCTGGACCCCCTTTTGAAAAATTATTGTGTGCACTACTGGAGTCATCCATTTACACTAATATATGTATGTATGTGTGTATTTACACACAAGACTTCATAATGATAAATTAAACTGGTCTTTTACACCTTTAACTGAGAATAACTTTTTATCTCTTTTCATTTTAGATTATTTTTCAGAAACTTTTTAGTTTCTTGAGATGAAATTATAAAAAGCTTATAATTTTATATAATTTTTATTTTCACCTATATACATAAATTCTTATTGCCCACAAGCAGTTAGAACAGCACACAGCACTTAGCAGTTATACAGGAATCACGCACCTATTTATAACCTAAGCAACGGATGTAGACAAGAATTTGGTGCATTTTGTACAAGTTTGAGTTGATGGTTCTTATAACTGGCAAGCACCATACGACCTTATTTATTTTTAAATTTAGGATTTCAATAAGCATACATATGTATTTTCTTTTATATTTATATACATGTAAGAAACATCCAGAAATTTTTGACGATTTGGTCAATTTTAACTATCATAAAATCCGTTGTCTAACGCATCATAATTTATCATCTAACTAGTAGTATAATATAAATAGTTGCGATAATCACTGATAATCAAAGCTTCAAAAACGGTAAGAAACTCATGAAAATGTTAATGGAATTTCTGTCTTGACAAATATATTGATTCGTATTTTCCTTAAAACGGAACTATCAGTTTATATTTTCAAATCAAGAAAAATAATTCTAAGAGAAAATAAGTACATCATAATTTGTCCTATAACATGTTAATATGTGAACCATAGTGATAATGATTTAAAAATGTAACGTTACATTCAATCTGTCCAATATATCAATTGTAAATTAACTATTTTTATAATAAATTGGGACAAGCAGCTCTAATCATGAATATCAATGATACTGTAGGTCAGAAGTTAAATAGATTAATTACGATAACAATTTATGAATATACTATTGAATCATATTCAAATCAAGTAAGAAAACAAAAAAATACTAATATTTTTTTGAAAAAGCGAAGTACAAAACAAAGTACATAAAGTGACCTTCATAGTCACATCCGATATTCCACAATAAATAACAAAATAAACGTAAACTTACAGCTGTGCTAAATAATTTCTTCTTATTTATCAAAACTTGGCGAAATCTGTTCGCGTTCATTTTCTAATGTTATTTGGGTTAATGTTAAATCACAATATTTTATAAATTACTAGTGTTTTTGAGAAAAGTCCTTCTGTGTTGCCACTACGCCGATGACCAGAAGTTAGGGAGCGTATCAGAGGAGATCTAAGTTGCGCACCTCATTTCGTCTGCCCAAGTTCTTGTTCACCAGAAAAAACTAATCGAAAAAAAATTGACTTAAGCAGCCTTTAGGTTTCAAAATAATAAGAGATGTTAGATTGAATCCTAAATAGATAATGCTATATTAAATACTCAAAAACGAATTTTATACATATATATGACATGTTTTAAGCCAGAATCAGACTTAGTTTTAAAAAGGATCTTTATTTGTTGAAATTTACACAAGCTCTGACGCTGAGAGGCAGAGAGAAAAAGAACGCCTAAGTGAAATCTGATTGTTTTACCACTTAAGCCAGATATGAGAAGTACCTCTGATTTTATGAGTGTACTTGAAAGTTAATACTGGCATATAGGGCTATTAATTGATTGATTGAATATTAACGTCGCACTGTTCAGCTACACGAGGGCTTTTGACGACGGACCACGTAATTTTGAACCATGGTCAAGTGACGTGGACGACACCTGAGCTGGCACCACCTCTCCTAACTACCACATCACGCCAACGGGAGGACATTTCAGCTCTCGACAGATTTAACGTGCATCGCTGCCCTACACGGTGGGTCTTTAGTGGTACTGGGATCGAACTCGTGACAAGGCAAGCCATGATCCGATACTTATACCTCTCGGCTACCACGGCCACTATTAAATCTAACGATCTGGAATTAGACATGTGTAAGATTCGCCCGGAAGTTTAAAAATCTTTATAGGTGGCGCGGCCATCGAGAGGAGAAAAAGGCGGAGAGAAGGAGGAAGGAAGTCAACAACATGGCGGAGGGAGATAGAAAATGGCGAAAGGGTAGATGGACGGTGATTTTGCTAATTTAAACGAGAGTAATGCTAAGTAATCAAATGTACATGGTTAGTTTTTCTTTTTATGTTATTTTGTGTTGTGTGTGACTGTCTCTAGAATAAAACTATTTAGCCGTTAAAGAAGTGGTGACTTTACTGTACCCGGAATAATGATGACATGTTATATTTGAAGAGAAAGAGCCTACGATTCCTTATTCACATCTTTTTGTTTTACATTGTATTTTTGATTGTTCACAGGAACACTTCTTAAATCCTTGACCTTCAAATAAGGATAATTTTTTTGCAATTTCACGCAGAGTTAGGTTAATCCGTGGAGCTATTTCGGTAAATGTTGTAGTAGCAATTTAAAGAGTGTTTCTAGGAAGCCAATCTTTAATCATTCCAACTGAGGTACCAATTTGATACAAATTATTTCTTGTATCTAATATGATCCCCACAATGTGTTATTTCCGTCTAATGGGCCTCTATCTACTTTAGGTACATTTACCAGAAATGCGGAATCCACTGACAAGTCTTTAAATTTCTTCAAAGAAGCTTCTTTCATTTTTTCGGCTGATCTTTTCAGGTGTTTTGCAGCATTTTCTCTTTGATATTTAACGTTCTCCTCTTTTTGGCATAAATAGCATAGAATTTTCGATCTATATCCTTCTCCTACTGCATTTTCACATATTGCGCGTACCTTATTTTACAAATGGCACATGAATGGGGTCCAGTAGATTCCATTCCGCAGTCAACACAACATGCTTTACTGTCGTTGACAGCTGCTTTCCTTTCTGATGCAAGTAACACTACTGTAAAATATAATCTACTAGTAACAAGGTAAAGCAAATTCTAATCATTAAATTCAAAACTTTGATTACCTCGGTTTGCCCTAGTGAACTACTGCTTTAATATTCTTCATGTGCTGTAATAAATCTAATAAGTGAAACTCAGGCACACCGACGAAAGAAACAAGCGGAACTTAGAAGAAAAACATTATATTAATACATCAAACACGAATAATAACACGCACAAGACTACATATACTACGTATCGAAAACGAATAAAGCGCGGGAGTTTTTACATCCAGAGATAAAGTTTTGTCAAAGTTTTTCAGTCTCTCTCTTGGGCATACAGTAAAGGGGAATTAATAATAAATCGTGAAGTTCGGAACAACTACAGATGTTTTAACTGTTGAAGCAGGAGTTGAAGTAGAGTTGTTAACTGTTTCGAGTTGTCCTGTTGTCGATCAAGAAAATGATTTAATTTTGTGTACATCTTCTAAATTTAAAGCCTTTTTGGTGAGTAAATCAGCTGCGGGTAGATCATATGACACTGAAGTGTTATTGTTCGGTGATTTCACCATTGATATATCATAAGAAATTGCAGCAATGTAACTAATTAATCAGGTGCTAGCTGATCTTTTGAAGCTGAAGCAGTGTAATTAATCAATTCAGGTGCTAGATCTTTTGAAACTGAAGCGTTGTAATCAATTAATTTAGGTGCTAGCAGATCTTTTGAAGTTGAAGCGTTGTAATCATTTAATTCAGGAGCTAGCAGATATTTTAAAGCGTCGTTGTTCTTTAAGGAAATTACTGGTAAGTCTTCTGGTGTTGAAGTAATGTCATGGCCCTGTTGATTAAGAAGTAGATCCAAGTTCTCCTCTTCAGTAACAAGTTTTTTAAGCAATTCTTTTGAAATATGACTAGATTGGAACCATATTTTTGGTTCTGATCCAAATAAAGCTTTGTAAGGTGATCGTTTAATGGTTCTATGAAAAGAGAAATTCTTTTGGAACTGTACAAAGTAACAACCTAGAGCCCAATTTTTTGTGTTATTGTCAATTAGCCATGCACGTAGCATAGCTTCAACATCTTGATTTGATCATTGACTAACTGGATGTCTAGACCTACCATTTACAATTTTGCACGGTGGTCACAGATTTTTTTAATTCTTGTATGACAGCGGTCGTAAACTCACGGCCATTGCCACTTTGTAATATACGAGGACAACCTACTTCCAATAGCTCCAATGCTACTTCGGTTGCTCCTTTTGAAGTCAACGGTCGAAGAAAACTGAATTTCGTCGTGTGGTCTTGATAGTGTAATAACCATTTATAATTTCTATCTGGGGTCGACTGTAAGACAACTAAATCGACTTGGTCACGATGATTGAAGTCTCTGGATACAATTGAGCAAACGATTCCTTTTCTTGGAAATGCTCTTTTTTTTTTTTTTTTTTTTTTTTTTTTTTTTTTTTGACTGACATACAATGCATAGCTTGAAAAACTCCAGTACAACTGAAGTCGGAATGAAATATTTAGATTTCAAACTGTATAGCATTTTATCTCTTCCTCCATGGTCAGTTAACTGATGGGTTTCTCGAACTATGTGGTAAAAATTTTATGTTGATACTATTTTCACAACTGGATCAAAGTCAAACTTTCTCTTTAATTTTTCTAATTTTTCTGTCTAATTTTTCATTTCCTACTTCCATATCTTATTTATTTACATAATATTGTTTATGAGTCCGTTTCAATTTAAGTAGAGGTGCTAATTTAAATTATTCAATGTCTGCGATAATTTCTTCTATTCTTTCGCGAGTCCATAAAGGTTTTGCTTTATCACGGCGTTTGTTCAAAAACATTCTGATAGCTTCATTAAATTGTTCTTCAGAAGTCAGAGTTTGATTTTTCTCTATATCTGAACACATTTTTCTGCTGTAGGCAAGGCCGGACCTACGTATGGGCTAAATGGGCTGCACCCCAGGGCCCTCGGGTTCTAGGGGCCCCGTTCCCCGTCGAAAATAATAAAATAAAAAGAAACTTACATTCAAAATAGTAATAAAATAATAAACCAGTAAAAAATACAAATCAGAAGTAAAATACCCAAAATACTATATAAAATTTATTTTTGTTTTCGAGTGCAAGAGCAATTTGCTTTTGTCCTTCCGCTCTACACCGAACACGCAGAAATTAATAATAGACATAGGCTCTATCATAGAGCGGCGCCGACGAACATCGAGTATTTATACAAACGTAGTTGCACTATTTCTGCAGCCATTTATTTTTGTGCAATAATAACTCTAAGTTACAATAATATACTGATTTGTTGCTGTGACCTGTGCATAATACCTGAAATTAAAAGGTGCCTGTTTATTCAAGTAAAAAGTAAATACCAATCAGTGGCGTAGCTAATCTTGTGCAAGCCTTGAATCAAAATTCTTTGGGGGCTTTTTTTTTTTTGAAAATGGTAGCTCTGTTAACGGGACTATTGATAGCATTTTACTATTTTTTGCTTACACATGTTGGGCTCCTGTAGCTCGGGGGTTGTCATTGATACGGCGGTAGCTACGCCCCTGGTACCAATAGATATTTCTAAATTATTTAAGCAGGAAGCTATTTTGAAGTTATGATTAAGTATTTTCAATTTTTCAAAGATTGGAACCATCAGGATTTCCCATAAATATGTATTTTATCTTAAAATTTGGGGTGAGTAACTTAATTAATTTTATGGGATGGAACAAATAACAATCATTTTATGGGGATTATGGAGATTTCCCGGGAATATTAAGGACAAAAGTAATATGGTGTTGATTTTCGTAATAAATAGGGGTTTTTAAGTGTAGATAGCAACAGTAAATAATGGATGACAACGGAAGAACAATATTTATTTAAAGTGGGGGGGCAAATAATTCTTCAGTTTATTTTTTTAAAAAACCCTTTAAATAGATGGGGCAATAAATAATAATAATCAGCGTTTTAGGTTTTAGTAAGCATAGGCAAAGTGAGATTTTTTTAAAAAATTTTAAAAATAAACTAGGTATTTTTTTTTAATTACCTCAGAAAGATACTATATTTTTTTGTAAAAATTTGTTAAGAAAATGGCGTTTAAATTTACATACAACATTTAAGCGCCATTTAATCAAGGTATCAGATCATGGCAGACATGTCATGAGTTCGAGCCCAGTACCATTAAAGACCCTCCGTGTAGAGAAGCGATGCACGTTAAATCTGTCGAGAGCTCAAACGTCCTCCCGTTGGTGTGGTGTGGTAGTTAGGAGAGGGAGAGCTAACTCAGGTGTCGTCCTCGTCACTTGACCATGATTCAAAATGACGAGGTCCGTCGCCAAAAGCCCCCGTGTAGCTTAACAGTGCGACGTTAATTCACTCACTCACTTACTCTTTATTCAGACTCGAAACTAGGTTTGAGAATGCTTTGACTATGGCAATTAACACAGTAGACAATAAACATAAATTGTCATATTGATAAAAAAAAAATGTCATATTACTAGAGGAATTGATCGAAAGGGGCAGTAATTGTGATCTTAAAGTCAAGTTTAAAAACGGATGTCAGCAGTTTTGGCTTTAAAAAGAAATGCCTGCTATTTATCCCGAATTATGGAGTATTTAGTTGATTTACAAAGTGAAAAGGAGTTTCAGTGCGGATGCTAAGCTCTAAAATAAAAGAAAGAAAAAGACTGGACACACTATAAAAAAACCGAGGAGATTTCGGGCTAGACCTGAGGAGATGGATGCCAAATGTTGAAAATTAGTTATTGAAGCACCAGGTTCATCCTTCACTTAAAAAATTTTGCTCAATTTGTATCAATTAAATTTTAATTTCATTATCATGTGTTTCTTAAGTTTTAAACACTATACTTCCCTACAGTTAGACATTTAAATCTTTTAGAGTTAAGTATCTTAAAAAGTAAGTAGTTCTATAACAGCAATCAAAAAGACAGTTAAGTTGATAATTTATAAAAGTTCTATATTAGGTAAACAGGGGTGGCCCCCAAACCGAAAAACATTCGAAAGGGTCTATGAGATGAAAAGTTTGAAAACATCTGGTTTATTGAAACAAATACATCTTTTATTTTCTGCTTCGACCCATTGGTGGGAACTTCTAAATCGTGAAATTAAACCGAAATTTACCTTAAAAAGTTTGTCAGACCAAATGGTCTTGTCTTTATGACATTGTAGAAGCCTTAAAAGATAATTACGGTAATAGGAATATTCTTTTGACATATAGTGACAATGAAATGAGAAAATTGATTTTAGAAAAGAGGCAGTAAATTTATTTAATAAACTAACTGGTATACCCGTTCTTCGCACGGGTGAATTGAAAAATTAAACAATACAGACTGAAGAATAAAGGAGTTTTAATGAGTTAATTTTACGGGAATTGTAAATTAAACAAAAAAAAAGCTTTTTGCATATCTCAGCTGAATAAAAAAACCATGTTTGCTAAATTTTAAGTCTGTAGATATAACATCTGATAAAAAAGATTTTTTAAAAATTTATAACGCCCTGTAACTCTCTTGTGGGTCGATTTTTGAAAACACCTTCCTTCTGCTCAGCAAAAATAACACATTGTTACAAATTTTGTGTAATAAACGCTTACAACAGTGTAAATAATGTGTATCTGGATGTGTAATACGTTAATATTAAATCTCTATATATACAATATTGAAAAATCTTTCTATGTACAATATTAAATTTATTGAACAATTTCTCTATATACAATATTCAATTTAATGAACAATCTCTCTATATATAATAAATTTATCGAAAATCTTTCTATATACAATATAAAATTTATTGAAAAGTCTCTCTATATACAATATTAAATTTAATGAACAATCTCTCGTTATACAATATTAAATTAATGAACAATCTCTCTATATATATTATTAAATTAATGAACAATCGCTCTCTATATATTATCAAATGTAATGAAAAATATTGTTATATATAATATTAAATTTGTTGAAAAATCTTTCTATGTACAATATTAAATTTACACAAAAATCTCTCTATATACAATATTTGGTGTACGATTTTCTTGGGCTAAAACAACAACGCTAGAAGCATCCCTCGCAAGTGAACAGGCCACGTATAGTTGCCCATGGGAAAAGCAACCCTTAGTTAAATCTATGCCAGCTTTGCTTAACGTTTGTCCTTGTGACTTGTTAATTGTCATAGCAAAGCTGACATTGATAGAGAATTGCAGTCTTCTGAATTCAACGGGGAAATTCGATGGTATGGGAATTCGTGGTATAAATACACTGCTGGACAATTGCTAAGGACGGATAACACTATCATCCATAGCAACCACAAAATGAAAGGAAGCAAAATGTGGAAAATTAGAATAAGTGCGGGATATTAGTAAGAAGAAGTATGAGTGTATGCAAATTTTTTCTCCCACGTCTGTTCATCACGTGATAGCGTTCATAAGACCTTTAAAGGTTTTGACGCGTGTGGACAGTTGTTGTTTCAAGTCAAAGTTTTACAGGAAAGATTTAATAGACGAACTTAAAATTTTTGGCATGTCTTCCCGACATCACATAGATGATTTTATGCGAGGCCGAATTATTGGAAAGATCGAAGAAGGGCGAAAAATAACACATGTTGCCAGGGAGTTCGACATCGCTCACAGCGTTGTTTCACGGCTGTGGAAGTCATTTAAAACTACTGGAATGTGTAGTAGACGGCACGGGGGAGGTCGTGTTAGAAGTACGACGCCTGCAGAAGACAGATATATCGTCCTATCAGCAAAAAGGAACAGGCGCACCACAGCTCAGCAGGTGGCAAATCAGTTTCTTGCTGCCACAGGAAAGCAGATCTCCCGAAAAACTGTTGCCAGACGTTTGAGGGGAGGAGGACTATACGCACGCAGACCTGTTGTGTGTGTCCCATTGACCAGACAGCACCGTACTGCCCGTTTGCAATGGTGTCGTGAGCATCACAATTGGACTGAACAGGACTGGGCATGCGTACTATTCTCAGATGAGAGTAGGTTCAGTCTGTCATCGGATTGTAGACGCCAACTGATCTGGCGCGAGAGCGGTACTGCTTATCGTCCAGAAAATATCCTGGAAAAGGACCGATATCCGACATGCAGTATCATGGTGTGGGCCGGCATCATGATCAATGGCCGCACGCGCCTACATGTGATTGCGAATGGGACTATGACGGGCCAACGATACATTGATGAAGTTCTACTTCCTCATGTTCGTCTTTTCCGTGGTGCTGTCGGTGATAAATTTGTTTTTATGGACTACAACGCAACATGTCATCAAACAATCGCTGTTCAGGATTGTCTAGACAGCGAGGGATTTAACGTCTCGTATGGCCAGCGCATTCTCCAGATCTAAACCCCATTGAAAATGTGTGGGATGCTTTGGGGAGGCAAGTTGCTGGTCGAAACTATCCTCCGACAAACAAGAGCACCCTCATCCGTGCACTCACAGAGGAATGGGATAAATTGCCTCAACAGCTGCTGGATAATGTTGTGCAAAGTATGGTACGACGTGTGGAATGTTGCATCACACTCCGCGGTGGACATATCCCGTACTTCTACCTTTCTTTAAGGTGCCTGCTGACTTTTAGATGCATTGTTCCATTTCTCCGTATGCAGATCAAATGAACATTTTTTTTCTTTCAGATGTTTCACAGCTTTTGTACTTTCCAGAACAATAAATATTCTTTATTCTAATGTCTGAACAGTGTGGCAACTATATGTTATCCTACTAGGCCTCATGTCTCGCTTAATTTTATGCTACATAGCAATTTGTGATCCGTCCTTAGCAATTGTCCAGCAGTGTATTATCTCACCTTTTCCGCATCCGGATATTATACGACCTTCTATAACGTTTTTTTGCAATGACACTACTCGCAGCCTAGTGCCATTGCAAAGTTTTGGTGGGTTTAAATTACGGAGTAGTATGAAGGGCACACCAATCTTAAGTTCTAGTTTGTGAGGGGGTAGACCAGGCACACTTATACTGTTTAAAAATTCTGTTGGATAATTAACCGCTTCATCCGGATTGCAAACTGTATTGATAGAAAGGTACGTTTGTGATTCGTCAGGAATCTTATCTAACATGCGCTGATTAAGAACAGAGACCTGGTCGTTTATAGTTGCTAAAATTGATCTTTCACACAACCACGAATCTTCTTTTAAATTGAGATCGTGAACATCATCATAAATACTATGAATTAAAGTTTCAGTGTCCGCCACAACCTGACAAAGACTGGTAGGTAGTTCTATATCATGAGTACTATTCACTTCTCTGGACACTTTCCCTCTCCAACATCAAGAAGAATTTTTACTGAATTCTGAATCCGCTGAATGTGCTCTTGTGTTTTCTTTTAAATGGAGTTTTTTACAATATCTCCAAAGTACTGAACGTTTTAAACAGGCGTTGATTTCATCCGCTCGCGTACCCTTAGTCACAACTGGTAATATTTGTCTAAAATCTCCAGCGAATAAAAATGTTGCTCCACCAAATAAAAGAGTATTACCTCTTAGGTCTTGCATTGTTCTATATTTACGGCTTCTATTGAAATTTTGTTTGCCATAGTGCATTCGTCCCACACAACAAAGACACAATCTTGTAATACTTTAGCTTTGTCACTATTTTTCGTTACACTGCAGACTGGATTTTCCATACGTTCTGATTCTAGTGGAATTTTAAACATGGAATGTGCCATTTTTCCCCCATGAAGTAAAGTTGCAGCTATTCCCGAAGATGCGACTGCTATGTCAATCTTTTTTTCTGGGCGTATTTTGGCTAGTAAAAGATTTATCAAAAAAGTCTTGCCAGTACCACCTGGAGCGTCTAAAAAATACACACCACCAGCGTTAGCATTCACACTGTCAGTGAGGAGTCGGTAAACTTGATTTTGTTCTTTGTTTAATCTTTATTCATTCTGATTTATCATATGTTGAAGCTCAACAGAGTCAAAATTTGTGTGTTCGAAATATTCTCTGTTCAAATTCTCAACAATTCCATCGATCGCTTGTGGAGACGGTAAACCATAATAAGGGAGAGTATTGCCGCCTATGGAAAGAAGAACGTCTTGTAACGCAAACAGAACAGGATTACTAAAGTTTTCTAATTGAGCATTTATGTCTGCATCTGGGTAATGCCGTTGGAAGTCTCTTACATAATCTTCCATAAAATGATCCTTAAACATGCTCCACAACTCTGAGGGATTAGGCACATTACAAAAAACCAATATAATGGCGAATAGCTCTCGTAATTTAGGTACACTGCTGCTTATACTGGCATCTGTTAATGTGTCGCACCAGGGATTATCGCCTTCTAGTAAACCAAGTGCAAGGCATGCTGCTTGATAAGTAGGACATAAAATACCATTAACGCTTTTGAGACTTTCGAAAGAAGAGCAGTTTTGAAATCACGAATGTAACTGTTTATTTCAATAAGCATACTTTACAAGCTTTCTACTAACATAGAGTTTAGATTTGGAAAACATCGTAATCTTGCGTCCCTTTGTAGTATATAATCGCTAATGAAATATATTTGTAAAAATGCTACTCTTTCATTATCTACTGGAAGAAGGGAACCAATTAAATGATACAACTGCCCCTGTATTTTAAACGTGGGCATATAATTTCCTTCATGAACTTCTTTTGCCCCAAAAGAAGTCATCTGAAAGGCTGAATTATAACGTCTAATATTATTTAGGAAATGTTGAGATGGCTCATGTTCACCACATAACAAAGACCTAAGTGGCTGCTGAAAAGAGTCCAAGCGCACTTTACCAGAAGAACAACAAATTCCTTTTGACTCATCTTTCAACCTTAAAGTTTTACAATAGTTGCAACATACATTCATAGGTTCTATCTCAGATGCATCAGAATAATTTATTTGAGAATTATAATTGAAACCCCTCCCCCCACTGTTATATTTTTCTCGCCAAGCAATATTACGTCTATTACTTCTTCTTATTTGGTCATTATTCAGTCATTGTCACCGGTTTTCTTCACTTTCAATATCCCGCAGAGCACTTGTCGTTTGTCTGGAAGTAAACAGACGCTTTTTTCAATCAAAATTCGTTTCTGCCTGACGAATGGCCCTCACACTTTCACGGAACTGTGCTAAGCGCTCGATTCTTTGTCCGTGTGACTCATGATATCGATCACATTGTTCTGTAACACGGATGACATGTTGCTCTTGACTTTCAAATTCACGTTGTTTTTGGTGTTGACGACGATCACTTTCCAATCTTTTCTGTCTAGAATAAGATAATTCTAGGGTTCGCGAGACAGCGTGTCGAATACGGTCATGTTCTAATCGTTGCTCTCTAGAATCGTCCGATTCAAGGGTTCGCGAAACAGCGTGTCGAATACGATCATCTTCTAATCGTTGCTCTCTGGAATCGTCCGATTCAAGGCTTCGAGAGGCAGCGTGTCGAATACGATCATTTTCTAATCGCTGCTCTCTAGAATCGTCTGATTCTAGGCTTCAAGAGACAGCGTGTAGTATTCGATTGTTTTCTAGACGTTGTTATCTAGATTCCTGAGATTTTTGATTCCTTAACAATGAATGATGGATTCTATCTATATAACAGTAATCGTTCGTTCCTCTCAGAACTACATTCATTAGACCTAGACATGGATATCCTTAACCCAGTGGTTCTCAAACTTTAACTACTGGCGACCCAATTTTCAATCATAATTTTTATCGCCCCCCCCAAAAAAAATAATAATGTATTGAATGCAATAATAATGCTTTGGCGGGAGGGGGGGTGCTAAAGCTACAATACGATCATAATTATAAACCGTACAAATTAACAAAATAAGTATTAAATTTTGAATGTTACTTTTAAATAATATATATATATATATATATATATATATATATATATATATATATATATATATATATATATATATATATATATATATACTTTTTAGTTCGATTCACTATAAAAGCGTGATTTTTTAATTTGTTTTTAAACTATAATTTAATTTATAATTATTTTTACTATACACGATAAAAATCCTAATTCCAGTGAATAATTTAATTAAGAGAAAATATACTTCCTACTTTCAAGGACTTTTCAATTTTTCTTTGATTTTTTAAGAAAAAATCCAATAAAACTAATGAAAATGTTCCAAATCTGCGTGCCCTTAATAAAGGACATAAAGCATGTTCATAGAAAATATTTTTGAACAAAAGTGGTCGCGCAGGGAACTCGATCAAAACTAGTAACTTGATTGTAAAAAAAACGTTTGAAACTCCCCCCCCCCCAAAGAGGGCGAAATGTGGTAATTTCATTTTAGTTCCCATTAAGACTGTCTTATTGGAGGATACTCTGTCAAGGTCATTGGTAACAAATAAACAGTTTTCCCAGAATTAACGATTTCGTGAACATCAGGTGACTCTGCGCATCGATCCCATGTTAAAAGTATATTCAATAAAACATGGATATTAGTTCTGAAAAAGAATTGCGTAAAAAGTTTTCCGTTATGCATTGTATGTTGGCCAAATAATCCTTCAAAGTACTCAATATGCTTAGCCATGTATCATATAACTCATTCACATGGAAAAAAGCAACTGAAAAATATTTTTTACAACTTTCCTAAAAGAAAAACAGATGGAGTGAAACATACCAGTAAGTTTGAAGGTCAAATATATGGTACTCAAAAGTAACATTTTAGGGGTTAAAAGAAACGTAATAAAAAAAATCTCTCATCGTGTGATTACAGTAAAGTGAACAAAATGTCTTTTTTTATTTGGTTATAGGATCAAAGATAGCTACTGAACGTTTGAAGTGGAATGTTTTATTTTTGATGATCACCAGATGATATATATAAATTATATCAGTGTAAATGTGCATTTTTTATTAAGTCAGAAAGCATTTTGTTTTTCTTCATTCCAAAAAATTATTTGTTAAACCTTTTATTTTCAATATGCTCGCGCCCCCCTAGCAGGAATACCGCGCCCCCAGGGGGTCGCGCCCCACAGTTTGAGAAACACTGCCTTAACCTACAATTTTTAAGATGGCTTTCTCTATCCTGTTGAGATTCATTTTCACGTTGCAATCTTTGACTTTTGGCATTTCTCGTGTTTTTAGAGAGATTAGATTTTCTTTTAGGCATAACTATAGTGTATAAGTGCACTTTTTTTACCTAAAACGTAATTAAATATATTTATTTTAGAAACAACTACCTACGTACTTAACTAAATAAAATAACATATAAGCAATTTATCAATTTCAAAGTAAATAAAAAACTGAACTATTTTCATGAAAGAAAACCTAACGGCGTTTAACATTTATTTCTAATTATTACTTAACCCCTTCAGGACCAGCAAAAGGAGAAAGAAGCATTTCTTCAGGCCCACATGCACGGGACCGGGTGAATTTCCTAGTTACGCCTAATTTTAATTAAAAAACGATTGATTGATTCATGAAAATCTGAAATCTATTGTATTATTTTAGATTCTTAGAAACTAACTATTATTAAAAAGGATGAAAGAGTTTTGTTTTACTCTTAGCATCAGAATCGTTTTCTTTTTATTGCTTCACATTAATAATTTTCTAACGCAATATTGTTTTTTATAAGTCATACATCAAAATTTGAAGCTGTATCTTATCTGTGAGTAGGAGGGGAAGATAGAAGAATAATTAATTTTACACTAAAAAAACCGTTTTCGGGCTATAGAGAGGAGAAAGAAACCTGTCTTAAATCAAAAATAAGTGGAATGGAGCAAAGTTCGAAAAGGAAAAAATTTTTTGACATAATTTTAGAAATCACCCACATTGTGCGCGTACAAACACATACGCAGAAATGCTGGTGTCATGAGGAAAAGAGAAAGCCCGAGCAATGCCGAGTTAAGCGGAGGAGGGGGGGTCATTTTTTGAAAAAGAGCATTAGAAGTGCTGATTTTGTGAAGGAAAGAGAAAATTTATAAAAATAGAGAAAGCCCGTGAAACATCGGGCCATGCAGCTTGTTTAAATTTTTAAAAAGTACTCTTTTCTCCATGAAGACAAAAAAAAAGACTTAAAATTACAAAATATTAACCGGCAAATTTTAAACGATAAATTTACTCTCACATAAACTGGTTTTGGCTTGAAATGACACAAATTTTTTAAATAACAACTAATATATGGTTTTTATTTTTAATTAATCCTTATATTGCTTTTTTATTGCCTTATATTGCTTTTGCTCATAGCTTTTTTCTGTTCTTAGGTCATATCAACTCCGGTTGCGATAGCAACGAAAAAAAATCGTTTGTTCTTACAAAATTAAAAGTGAGTCAGAGTAAGAATAAATTATTCTTTTTCGTTAAAAATGAGTCATCGCGTTTGTTCCATGAAGAAATGCTTTTTAAATGTCTTTGAGTATTAAAAAAAAGTAATAATAAATAATCCCTATACTTTTGAATTGGATGTTGTTCATTATTTTATTGTGGTTTTAATTTTGTTTTCACGGAACTCTATTTTTTTTCTAAAATAAAAGTTGTTGTTTTCTAATGCCACCTGTCTGACGTAGTCAGATCGAGACCCACGAAATTCATCGTGGCATGGGCAAGAGGAACGCCTGTCGTTGGTCTTGAGCACCATACAGATGACAGTACGATTTAGCTCGGCGAAATTCCCCGAAGAGACGATAGATGGCGACACGACCTCTATATCCACAATTTCTGCATGGAATCTGAAGGGGAGGGAAATATTCTAAAGTCCCTGCGCTCGTGACTAAGCCCACAAGACTACGGACCAACTGATTTAACGAGCACGTACTCCGTGTGTACTCGGAGGGTGTTTGGTGGCATCGAACCCAGGCCTTCCGGTCGGGAGTCCGATGCTCTAACCACTAGACACTAAGTTACTCCTTGTAACAACAGCTATCTGCCAGTGAAAGTTCCGTCAAATTCGGTCTAGCTGTTTCAGAAATTAGCCGGAACAAACAGACAGATAGACAGACAAAAATTTAAAAACTTGATTTTTTAAAAAAATAAGTACCGTAGATATACTTTTAGATGCATTTAGTAAAAAACTGTAATTTCAAACTACAAACACACTTCAATTCAATTTATTTATTTATATTAAAATGATTTGATTTTCTTTTAGGTATAGCTAAAGGGTGTAAGTGCTTTTTCACCTAAAACATAATTAAAAATATTTATTTTAAAAACAACTACCTACGCATTTAACTAAATAAAATAACCTATAAGAATTTATCGATTTCAAAGTAAATAAAAAACTGAACTATTTCCATGAAAGAAAACCTAACGACGTTTAACATTGATTTCTAATGATTAGAAACCAGTGAAAATGTAACGAAACAAAATGAATTAAGAGAACGGAACGGTAGGGAAAAAAATACTTTGTGACTCGAGAAACCGTTATTCTTTAATTTCAATATAAATATTACGCAATATAAATATTATTCAATTAAATATTATTATATTGTACATATATTATGCAGGATAAATGAAGTTATTTACAGTTTTGAATAAACTTACTTAAGTTAAGGGTGTAAGTGCACTTTTTCACCTAAAACGTAATTAAAAATATTTATTTTAGAAACAACTACCTACGTACTTAACTAAATAAAATAACCTGTTGGCTCTGCGATCGCCACCCCCACCGCACACTCACACTTGTACAATCACTCTTGCAAGACAAACATTTATTGTGACTGCTTTGTGCAGTGTTTGGCAATGAAATAAACAATAGAGGTATGAAATTAGCTTACCTCTATTTAAATGCGGAGCCTTGTGAGAAGTCAAATGACGTAAAACCCAAAAACTTCCTGATTTAAGTTGAAATGTTGTCTAAGTTATAGAAAAATTGATGTTGCTCAGTGTTTTTGAGAACGAATGAAATCATTGGAATGATGCAACAGTTTAAAACAGGTCTTAGCAACAGTAGGGTGAAACGAATCTGCAAGCAGGGGGGGAGGTACTCGTGACCTTTGACACTGTCAATGAGGTGAGTGACTGGGTAGGATGAAACGAAGCCGCAAGCAAGGGGTAAGTGAAGACTGTTAAAATCATTAGGATCGGATATGAACGAGAAATATCGCGAGTCTCGGTAACCTTATCAAACAAAAAAGTTTGTCTAAAAACGTCGAGACAGAAGGCTCGCAAAATAAAACAATCTCTATTGAATAAAAATAATCCCTACTGAAATAAACAATCCTCATTAGAAACGGATATTGTTCACCATTTCATTGGTTTTAATTTCCTTTTCGCGGAACCCTAATTTTTTTTTCTATAATAAAAGTAGCCTAAGTTATTTCTTATAACATTAGCTATCTGCCTGTGAAGGTTTCGTCAAAATTGGTCCAGCCGTTTCAGAGATTAGCCCCAACAAACAGACAGACAGACAGACAAAAAAAATTAAAATTGATTTTTTCATAAAGAGTGTTTTTTTCCAGGTATAGAAGTTTAAGTTGGCATTACTTTCCAAGATGGCGACCGATTTAACAGCTGTCAAGTGATTTATTCTCAGTTTGGTTTGGCAATTCATCAAAACGATCATCAAGCAAGGCGTAGATTCATCGAATGGGCCCAAAACGAGATTACCGTTGTTCCCGATTTTCATAAGAGAATTTTGTTTAGCGATGAAGCGCACTTCTGGTTGAATGGCTACGTCAACAAACAAAACTGCAGCATTTGGAGTGAAGCTAATCCACAAGTGTATGTCGAAGCACCGTTATATCCAGAAAAACTGACTGTTTGGTGCGCTTTATGGGCTGGTGGAATCCTTCTTTAAAAACGATGAAGGCCATAACGTTACAGTCAATGGTGATCGGTATAGAGTCCTGATTACTAACTTTTTCATTCCTGAATTGAACAATCATGATGCCCAGGAGCTGTGGTTCCAACAAGATGGCGCAACATGTTACACAGCTCGTGCCACAATCGATTTATTGAAAGACACGTTTGGTGACCGCCTAATTTCACGTTTTGGACCTGTGAATTGGCCTCCAAGATCTTGTGATTTAACACCGCTAGACTATTTTCTGTGGGGCTATGTAAAGTCATTGGTCTATGCGGATAATCCACAAACGCTTGACCATTTGGAAGACAACATTCGCCGTGTTATTGCCGATATACGGCCACAAATGTTGGAAAAAGTCATCGAAAATTGGACGTCCAGATTGGACTACATCCGAGCCAGCCGTGGCAGTCCTATGCCAGAAATCATATTTAAAATGTAATGCCACATGATTATCTTTCGAATAAAAAAAATTCATGTCAATCGAATAATACATCGTTGTTTTATTGCAATTTAAAGTTCTATACCTCTAAAAAACACCCTTTATTAAGATTTAAAAATTGGCGAACGTAACATACTCGAACTTTTGTAAAATCATAAGCAAATAAACAATGTTATTTTTTCGATTAAAATAGTATAAATAATTTATATCTGGAAGTGTAATACGTTAATATTACTTTTTGTTGTATTTTTATATGTTGAAATTGTACTCAGCCTCACACTCTGCCTGTTCAAACTTTCGCAGTTCCTGCTGCCTGGCGTAGACAAAACAAAATGCAAAAGTTAGCTTCCCACATAAAAGATAGATGTTTGCTGTCGCGGGTTTTTTTGCAGATGGCAGAATTTTTTCCTACTTACTTGACAATTATTGTTATATTTTGGACACTTCACACAATATCTATAAATTATAGCCTATGTGTTATTCTGGTGTATAAGCTATACTATTGTAAAGTTTCATTAAAATCCATTCTCTCAGTTGTTTTTGCGTGAAAGACTCCCAAACATCCTCATAAACTTTCACGTTTATCTATATATATAAAGGAGAAAAGCGACTCACTGACTCACTCACTCACTGACTGACTAATCACGATATCTCCGGAACTATTAAACCTACAAACTTGAAATTTGGTAGGTAGGATCCCTTCATGGTGTAGACGTCAGCTAAGAACGGATTTTGCAAAGTTCGAACCCCAAGGGGCGTTACGAGGGTTAAAGGGGCGTTATAGATAATTATTTCCATTACTAAACTATTAGATGTACAGCCGTGAAACTTGGTCCACAGATTTCTTTCATAAAGTAGAGATTCCCTACATAATGATTTTTACAAAAATCGACTTCCAAGGGGCGTTGACGGCGCTTAAGGGGCGTTATACATAATTATTTCCATTTTTAACCTATTACACGTACAGTCTTGAAATTTGGTAAGCGGATTCCTTTCATAAATCCCCTACAGAATGGGTTTTGTGAAAATCGAATTCCAAGTGGCGTTGTAGAGAATTAAGTGGCGTTATAGGCAATTAACTCCTTTTTTAAACTATTAGACGTGAAATCTCAAATTTCAGTAAGGTGATTCCATTCATTGAGTAGAGATCCGCTATAAGATGGGTTTTGTCAAAAAAGTTTCCTAAGTGGCGTTGCGGGGGCTTAAGGGGCGTTATAGATAATTATTTCCATTTTTAATCTATTAGACGTACAGTCTTGAAATTTGGTATGCGGATTCCTTTCATAGAGTACAAATCCGCTGCAAAATGGGTTTTGTGAAAATCGACTCCCAAGTGGCGTTGTAGAGAATTAAGTGGCGTTATAGGCAATTAACTCCTTTTTTAAACTATTAGACGTAAAATCTCAAAATTTAGTAAGCTGATTCCATTCATTGAGTAGAGATCCGCTATAAGATGGGTTTTGCGAAAATCATTTCCTAAGTGGCGTTACGGGGGCTTAAGGGGCGTTATAGGTAATTATTTCCATTTTTAAACTATTAGACGTACAGTCTTGAAATTTGATAAGCGGATTCCTTTCATAGAATACAGATCCCCTACAGAATGGGTTTTGTGAACATCGACCCCAAGTGGCATTGTGGAGAATTAAGATGCGTTATAGGCAATTAACTCCTTTTTTAAACTATTAGATGTAAAATCTTGAAATTGAGTAAGCAGATTCCATTCACTGAGTAGTGATCTGTCATAAGATGGGATTTGTGAAAATCGTTTCCTAAGTGGCGTTGCGGGGGCTTAAGGGGCGTTATAGATTATTATCCCCATTTTTAAACTATTAGATTTACAGTCTTAAAATTTGGTAAACGAATTCTTTTCATGGTGTAGAGATCCGCTACAAAATAGTTTTGGGGGAATTGATCCCTAAGGGTCACTGAGGGGGATTAAGGGGCGTATAATAGATAAATATTTCCGCTTTTCAACTAATAGAACCACCTGCTTGAAAATTAGAAGGTATGTTCCGTTCATGGAATAAAGTTTCTTTTACAAAGATTTTTGCGAAAACGGACCCCCAAAGAGTTGGGTTGCGAGGGATTAAGGCGTGTTATAGAAAAATTCCTGTTTTTGAATTAAACTCATTTACTTGAAATTTGTTGAGCACTTTCCTTAGTTGAATAGAGTTCCACTAAGAATGGATTTTACGGAAATCAACTCCAGGGGGAAGCGGGGAGAGTTATTGGGGCGTATTGATAGAAAAAATTCCCGTTTTTGAACTGCTAAGACTATATTAATAAAATTTGGTTTGCATGCTTCTTTTGTTGAATTGGAATCCGCTAAGAATGCTGTCAATGAGGTATTGATGATAAAAATTCCGTTTTTGCTCTGTTAGATTTAGACTTGAAATTTAGCACGCATGTTTATTTTATGGATTAGAGATCCACTGAAAGTTGCTTTGGTGGAAATCCACTTGACTATTAGGTTAAGTGAGCGAAAAAAATCTTTCTACTTCTATTTTAGATATAAATAGAAATATTAGATATTATAATTTATGTTCTTTTTATATCAAGGGGCGAGAGTGTAACAGCTATAAATATATTTTTCAATACAATCGAATTCTTAATGCTAGATATCAAAAATTAATATATATGTAAACAGTATACATATGCACAACATCGTGAAATACCCAGTGAAGCAGGTGGGTAACAGCTTGTCTATATATATAAAAATGAATGTTTGTCTGTATGTCATCGATGAACTCAAAAACTACTGTACCGATTCTTATGAAAATTGGTATATATATGAATTTTGACACGGAGAAGGTTTGTATAATATGCTCATTGATGCCATTCGCCACCAGGTGGCACTGCAGAGTAGCAACTTCTGCCCCGTTCAACCGATTGTCATGAAAATCATTATGACCATGTATTTTTACACAGAGGAAACGAATATGATATTCGTATTAATGGAAGTTACCACCAGCTGGCGCTTCCATGTATCAAGTTCAATACTGATTTTAATAGATACCTATACGAATTTTCCCTTCTCTTCTCTATCTCTATAAAAATGATTGTTTACCTGTATGTCTTTTCTAGAATCGTAAACTATGTATCTGATTATGTGAAGATGTCATTCTAATGAATTTCATATATTGTCGTTACAGTTCATGCTGATATGAATTGAAACAAATGAAGCGAACGATAGATGACATTTCGAGTCGAGAGTGACATAAGAATTTGTCGAGAGTGACATAAGAGGTTGTGAAATTCATATCTAGCTTACATTAAACAGACAATATTGTGCGTATTTTTATATTTGGGAGAGTTTTTCGAATAACTTTGTGCATTTCATCGTAAGCTGAATTTAATTTAGATAAATACTTCAATCGGATTGAATATTTGTAGTTTCCGTGAGCTGATTATATTCATTTTCTACAGTGAATTTACGAAGATCATCGAATGTGTATGTGAAGGATTTGACTGCTGATTGACATTCCGAACGCATTTGCTGTGCGGTTTTTTTTTCTTATTAGCATCTTATACCATCTGCGACATTTCGACGTTTTATAAATTCAAAAGCATCACGTCGTTCCTGTATAATTATGCTTCCAAAGCGACGAGCAATTGGCCAATCTACACCTCAAGCACGAAAGAGAAGAGCATTACGAGCCTCAGAATCAGACGAGCAACGAGCATTAAGGCTGGAAAATCTTCGAGTACACGCCACTGAGACCCGTTCGTCTGACCACCGAGAAGTAAGATTAGAAACTGATCGAATACGTACTAATCAGATCCGTTCTTCTGTGACAACTGAATTACGGGAAAGAAGGCTGCAAAATGTTCGAATAAGCACTGCTCGATCAAGACGAACACTGCACGCTGATTTGAATCTTAGTGCATTCCATTATGACAGTAATAATTATTACAGTCTTCATCCAAATGTCGTCATTGGAAAAATGGATAAAATTTGCATGTAATGTAGTGCACTCAAATTTAAAAATGAAACGCGTGGAATGTGCTGCGCCAATGGAAAAGTTAAGCTACCAGAATTACATTCACCACCCGAACCACTGTCAACGTTTCTATCTGGTGTTACACGTGTGTCGAAGCATTTCTTGGAAAACATCCGCAAGTACAATTCATGCTTCCAAATGACATCGTTCGGTGCAACGAACATCGTGCGCGAAAATTACATGCCGACATTCAGAGTCCAAGGGCAAATTTATCATCATACCGGATCACTTCTACCATTGCCGGACGCAGATCACAAGTTCCTTCAAATTTATTTTATGGCAAACAGTGATGAACAAATTGAACAACGATGTCATTATAATGCGGGCACTAGACGAGAAATTGTGGGTGCGTTACAAGGCCTTTTCGATCAACACAATGAATTAGTTCGGTTGTTTAAAACCGCCATTCAACGAATGCCAGCCGATGACTATGCAGTTGTTATTCGAGCACACAAAAGACCCGTTGACCAACACGAGAGACAGTTCAATGCACCAACAATCGATGAAGTGGCGATCGTTATAGTTGGTGAAGAATTTGAATTACGCGACATAATTCTTCATCGCAGAAGTGGTGACATTCAGCGAGTCTCCGAAACTCATCGCTCATACGACGGATTGCAGTATCCGATTCTGTTTTGGCGAGGAGATGATGGATATCATTTTAACATCAAAATGATAAATCCACAAACAGGTGAGGGAACGAATAAGAAAGTCAGTGCCATGAATTATTATTCATATCGACTGATGATTCGTCAAAACGCTGAGAACCACATTCTGAAATGTAGACAATTGTTCCATCAATATATCGTCGACATGTACGCGAAGATTGAAACCGAACGGCTATTATGTATTCGATTGAATCAAACCGAGTTGCGTTCTGAACAGTACATCCATTTACGAGACGCAATCGTTAATGATGGTAACGTCAATCCAAACGAATTGGGAAGAATGGCCATATTACCGTCTACATTCACGGGGAGTCCATGGCACATGCATGAATACGCACAAGATGCGATGACATACGTTCGTGCATATGGTCGTCCAGATTTGTTCGTCACCTTTACATGCAATCCAACATGGAATGAAATTAAAGAACTTCTATTAGTTGTGGACAATCATCTTCGGACCGCCATAACATTACCGCACGCGTATTTAAACAAAAATTGAAATGTTTGATGGATTTTATTATCAAGTATCATGTTTTTGGAGAGACACGCTGCTGGATGTATTCCATTGAATGGCAGAAAAGAGGATTGCCACATGCACATATTTATGCATGAATACGCACAAGATGCGATGACATACGTTTGCGCATATGGTCGTCCAGATTTGTTCGTCACCTTTACATGCAATCCAACATGGAATGAAATTAAAGAACTTCTATTAGTTGTGGACAATCATCTTCGGACCGCCATAACATTACCGCACGCGTATTTAAACAAAAATTGAAATGTTTGATGGATTTTATTATCAAGTATCATGTTTTTGGAGAGACACGCTGCTGGATGTATTCCATTGAATGGCAGAAAAGAGGATTGCCACATGCACATATTTTGGTTTGGTTAATCAACAAAATTACGCCAGATCAAATGGATCAAATCATCTCAGCAGAAATACCAGATAAGCACATTGATCCAAACTTATTCGACGTCGTCACCAAAAATATGATCCGTGGACCGCATCCGTGGACCAATGATACGTGGACCAATATCCACCCAAGATTTAAGAACAGTCAACGGTCAGCTGTGCGCTACTTATCGCCAAGCTTGCCAAGAACTAAATCTTCTTGAGAATGATGCACATTGGGACACTGCACTAGCTGATGCATCGAATACTGCTCGACCACAGCAAATACGCACACTATTTGCCATAATATTAACAACCTGCTTCCCATCTAATCCAAAAGATCTTTGGGGAAAATACAAGGACTACATAAGTGAAGATATTCTACATCGTTTGCGCGCTGCGAATCAAAATCCGGACATTCAATTCACACCAAACGTGTATAATGAAGCATTGATTTTGATTGAAGACATATGTTTGACAATCGCTAACAAGGCACTGGTGCAACTGGGAATGCCTGCTTCAAACCGACCTGCAAACAACCTTTTTGATCGTGATTTGCAACGGGAAACACACTATGATTCTGATGAACTGGGGACATTCGTTAGGACAAATCTTCCGCAGTTGATTCTAGAACAACGCATTGCGTATGACAGAATTATGCGTGCAATCACAGAACAAAGCGGTGGACTGTTTTTCATAGATGCGCCCGGTGGTACAGGCAAGACTTTTCTTCTTTCACTAATTTTGGCAACCATACGATCACAAAATAATATTGCACTGGCTATTGCATCATCTGGAATTGCGGTAACTCTTTTGGATGGTGGCCGAACAACGCATTCAGCATTGAAACTGCCGTTAAATTTGCAAAACACTGAGGCACCAACATGCAACATCAGCAAAAACTCTGGAATGGGAAAAGTACTCCAAACGTGTCAAATTATCATATGGGACGAATGTACAATGTCTCACAAGAAAGCATTGGAAGCGCTTGATCGTACACTGCGAGATTTCAAAGGAAACAGACGGATCTTCGGTGGCGCACTCATTTTATTGTCTGGTGATTTTCGACAAACACTGCCCATTATACCACGATCAACACCCGCTGATGAGCTTCATGCATGTCTTAAATCATCAGTTCTATGGCGTCATTTACAGAAATTGACTTTGAAAACTAACATGCGTGTACAACTACAACGGGATGCATCGGCTGGAAATTTTGCAAAACAATTAATGGATATTGGAAATGGACGAATGAAAATTGATGAATCTACACAATGTATCACCCTGCCAGCAAACTTCTGTAAGATCACAGAAAGCATCGACGAATTGGTGCAAAAAGTTTTCCCAAACATTGCACAAAACTACAAAAACCATCAGTGGCTCAGTACGCGTGCTATATTATCAGCCAAAAACATCGATGTCAATACCATCAACTTCATCATTCAGCATGGAATACCCAGTGAAATGACAACATATAAGTCCATCGATACTGTGGAGAATCAAGATGAAGTTGTCAACTATCCAACTGAATTCTTGAATTCGCTTGATTTGCCAGGCATACCACCGCACGTTCTTACATTGAAAATTGGCGTACCCATCATACTTCTTCGAAACATAAATCCACCACGACTTTGCAACGGAACCAGACTCTCAGTCAAGAAAATGATGAACAATGTTATCGAGGCAACAATTTTGACTGGAAAATTCAAAGGTGAAGACGTTCTGTTGCCACGTATCCCAATGATCCCGACAGATATGCCATTCGAATTCAAACGTTTACAGTTCCCGGTACGACTCGCTTTCGCAATGACTATCAACAAAGCACAAGGACAATCGTTACAAGTGTGTGGATTAAATTTGGAGAATCCATGCTTCTCACATGGACAGCTCTATGTGGCTTGCTCACGTGTCGGAAAACCTTCTGATTTATTCGTCTACGCACCAGATGGAAAAACAAGAAATATTGTGTATCCCACAGCACTTCAATAAACATCTAATTGAAACTGAACTTTGTAATCACACAATTTTTTCGAAACGGCTTTGAATGAATTGAATATTTGTGTACTGATTTTCCTTTAAAATTATTTTTCTTAAGTTTATTTCAGTTGTTTGCGTAGCAACGCGTGCCGGGTACAGCTAGTAATATATATTAGGATGTATTTCAATGGACTTTCATAATACTTTTTTTATGTTGATTAATATGCATTAATACTTGCTTTCTTTGCTTGAATATATCTTCCAAACACACACTTTTCTATGCAAGAACAGTTGTACACAGCTTAATTATTAGTGTAAATATGAAATTCTATAATATAGTACTTTAGGTAGTAATGCATGGAAGTTTTTCCACGAAACTTCAAAGTTTAATTCCTTGGCACTGATCGCACTTGCATTGAGCTATAGAAATAAAAAACAACTACAATATTTTTTTCATTTTTGATAAAAAGAAAAATGTTAATGCCTGTAAAACTTATTTTAAATAATATAAAAAATATTAATTGGAGCATGACAGTCTTGAACGCGACTGTTGCTGGGATGGAGGACCTTTTTCCCTGAAATGCAAATCAAATAGGTGTCTGATATACTTTCGATATCTTATTTCACTAACAACTGGTTCATTCTTGAAAGCATACCGATTCCCGTTCTAGTATCGCATTCACTTTACTTTATAAATTCTCTCTGAATTTTTCTTTTATAAAAAATAACAAAAATGCAATAAAATACTCTTGATTCAAATGATGCGACAGAAAAAATAGATTTAAGAAACAGAAAGATTAACGTTCATGATAAATAAGGAAACAAAAATTGATTGCAAATTAATGTTTATAACATGTGTAAATGATAGAAAGGATGGTTAATATGTAATTTTTTGCCTTAATTTTGTAGAATTACTCTTTGTTGAAAATTTCATTTATGTTTTGTACAACCTTAACTCAATGGCCGTGATACCGTAAGGTAAGAAATGAACACGAGTGACCGAACCATGCCACTCTTTTTCTAGGCTGACGGTTGCCAGTCCAGATCACGGTGGATCCATAGGTGATGAATAATGGAAGAAGTCAAAGAAAAGGAAAAGAGAGAGTTTAGGGAAAATCCCTCCCGAACCAAAACTGGCAAAGTAAGAACAGATGGAGGGGAAGGGGGTGGTCTGGAAATAGTGGGGGGGCGCTACAAGTGCCTATGCACCGGGTAGGTTAAAAACGGCATTGGCTGTGCTTGTGAATAATCTTTTACATACGTGTATTTTTAAACACGGATTATTGTGTTTGATTGCCGTGAAGACCTTCGGAGATTTACTCTGTGAATATTGCTGTTGAATCCTGTATTTAAAGGATTGGATTTTTGATCACAAATTCGCATTGCTCTTAAAGAACTGTTTATTTTTTTGTGACTGTTTTGCATAAAATCCTCGAACCCGGATCTACGTAACAATATGTATATATATTAAATTTACATTCCCCCAATTTTTTAGTATATAGTCATATATTTTAAAATTGTCTGTTCTTCACTTACTTAATATTGTCAGTTTGGTAGCTTAGAGGTAGAGTGCCCGTTTCGTAAGCCTAAGGTTGTGGGTTTAATTTTCTGGGTGCAAAAATCGTAGGCACGCATGTCATATGATTATGTGGTACGTAAAAGATCTCTTGAGTATCAATTTGGCTCTGGTACTCTCATCAAAATTAAATTACGGCAATATTAAGCATCAGACAAGAGTTTGAATTAAAATTAGTTCGAGCGCCAAATTTGGAAGCAAAGCCGCCACTCGATGGTCCCACCATGAAATGGCTCACGTTTGGGGACTAGACGTGTCTGCAAAAGCCAAGTTACTAAAATGCAGCCCCATTGCGGGAGAAAAAAATGATTATGAAGCAGCATGTTAAATTACTTGATTTTTCATCATTTCGTGAGATAGCGGGATTCAGCCAGTCAGTGGCGTAGCGTGGGCTTGCGCCGCATGGGGCCGGAAATATGTCGCCTCTCTATTTCAATTATTAGTCAAGAAAATTAGTAAAAAGGTAAAAAAAAGCAGCTTTATAATTTTTTTTATTGATTAAAAATGCACTTTTCGTGTTTTTCTCGTCATAGCAAAATCTTTTATACAATTGTCAATATCAATATGCATGTCACGTTCAATTGCCAAAATAGCTAAATTTGTTAGCCTTAACATGGACATAATCGATCTGACAAGGAGAGGGACGACTAAGGAAATTCATTTGGGGGCGAGACGGTATCCAACCATGGCAGGCATGTCATGTGAGTTTGATCCCAGTACCACTAAAGACCCGCCGTGTAGGGCAGCGATGCACGTTAAATCTGTCGAGAGCTGAAACGTCCTCCCGTTGGTGTGGTAGTTAGGAGAGGGGGGTGCCAGCTCATGTGTCGTCCACGTCACTTGACCATGGTTCAAAATTACGTGGACCGTCGCCAAAAGCCCTCGTGTAGCTGAACAGTGCGACGTTAATATTAACTCACTCACTCACTTGGGGGCGAGACTTGGTGTAATAGTAGTACTCCTTTAGGGTGTTCAACCCTCCATGCAATTCCGCCGAATGGCCAGTCAATTCGGAGAAAAAAGCCTTCGAAATTCATGCTTAGCATTTATACAATTAAATTTCAATTTCCTCCAACGATTTCGTAGCTTGGTTGATCTAACGTCTGCATGCTATGCGCGAGGTTTGGGTTCGAGATTCATCGGTCAATTTTTTTTTCATTTCATTTAATTATTTTAAAAATGAAATGAACTTATTTATGAAAGGTTTATTAAATATTAAATGATATTTTATGTAATTATTTCGTATTTTATAAAGTAAAAAAAAAAAAAAAAAATACTGTAACTATATAAATATCCATATCAAAAATTTTATAAATATATTTTTATAATAATGAATATTTATAATAAAATATATAATAAATATTAAATGATATTATACACAAAAATTAGTTACAAATAGTTTTATAATGTGAAATAAAATATACTATAAATAAAAAATATTACATATAATATAAAAGAATTTATAAAGAGTATATTATTATTAAATTAATTATTTTATAATTTTATGAAACATTTAATAAGTCCTTTTTAAATAAATTTAAATAATTTTAAAAAGTTTATTTTTAAATAATTTTTGAAAAATTAGTAATTATTTCAATAAATTAATAATTTTAATAATAATTCTTATTAATTAATTTGAATTAAAATTATTTTAAATAATTTTAATCAATAATTATCTACACTATTAAAATCCGAAGGTAAACAAACGTATCTATGTAGGTAGGAATGACACCCAATGATCTCAAGAACCACAAGACGCAAAAACTAGCAGAAGGTATCAAAATTTCGGGAATGATCCGAGGAATCCGTTTTGACCATTTATATTCCGATATTCCAATTAGTTAAAAAGATATTAATTAAAAACCTTAAAATGCATTTATTATGCACGGGGTGCGATCTGCAGAGAATCTGAAAGATCATTTATTTTCAGAGGAAAATACGGAACTTCTTTTTTTTTCAGAGGTTTTCAAAAATATTTAAAAATTATAATAATAATAATAATAATTTTTTTATTATATTTATTATATATATATATATATATATATATATATATATATATATATATATATATATGTCATGATTTTAAAGACAGAATTAGATCAAAGTTTAAAAAGGAGATCTTTATTCAATCATTTCGACATCTCTTCTGACACTGAGAGCAGGGCGGACAAAAGCACGCCATGGCGGTGGTTTCAAGTGGATAGCACTTGAAAAACACATGTGGTACGTATCGCGGATTTTATGATTGTATTTGAAAGTTAATGCTGAAACATATGGGGGCTGTTAAATCTAACGATCTGGAATTAGACATGTTTATTGGCTAGGTCATATGTTCGGAAGAAATAAATGGGTGATTAGTTTGATACTTGAAGATGTGAACTGAGAAAGATGAGTCAAGTGCTAGATAGGAAATTTAATTTTAAATCTAATTTAATTATCCTTAAATTTTCCCCTCAATTTTAAAAGGGAGTCATGGCGTGGTTTTTTCTCTCTTTACAAACTTAATCAATTTTCAACAAACACAAAACAATACATAACATTATTTAGAAAGACATATTACACACAGTAGAAATATTTAAGCAATAAGAATACTAAAATCAAAATGCAATACACTAAACGAAACTATAATGACATTTCCAAAATATTAATTGATAAGCATGAATTTCCATACATATAATTGAAGATTAGCTTGTTCAAATCTATTCGACATCTAGAAAAAGAGCTCGCGTTTCCTCCTATTCCTTCATAATAATAGATTCGTATTATAGCTAGTAGATATTGTTTTCAAAAAAAATTTTATGTCGGAAAATAATATATCAAACAATAAGATAGTAAATATAAAAATATATGATATCAGAAAAATGTTAAAATAATTTTGTATAAAAATCTACTCTGGCGCCATAGATACACTAAATTTTGCATGTATGAAATACATTTTTAAAAAGATAAAAAAAAATACACTAATAAGATGAAATTATTAATATGAAAACAGTGTACAACACACAACTTATATATGCACTATTCAACACAATAAACAATATTTTATTTTATATGCGTTATAAAATATAAAAATGTAAAAATTATAAGAATATAGGAATATAAGAATGATAAAAATATAAGAGCACTTTTTTATTATTTTTGAGTCGGAAATGTAGACTCACTTCAACTTTCCGTAACCTTCTAAAAATTCGTTTCATAGACAAAAATTCTTGAGTTTTTCTTACATCACACATTCACTAATATAAACTGTATCACATTACTTAATTTTGAACACATCTCTCTGAGAAATCTGCGTGATCAAATCACAGATGTTCAGGGATGCTAATAAGAAACAATGAGAGGTGTACATATCAAACTAAACAAGTTTGTCCTCTTAATGTTTCGAGACATATACAAAGTTATAATGATTGTATTTTCCCTTATCCACAGTATAATATCTCCAAAAATAAGCTTCAAGTTATTAAATTTTAAATTTATATAAGGAAAATTTTAAGAAATGGTGAATCCTGATATATGGCCGGTGTGTATATCAAAACACACACACACATTATATATATATATATCTTTTATCAGTCTTTATCAAATGAATTCCAAAAAAATTTTTTATTTTAAAGGTATTAATCATGTTCTGAAATTTGAAGTTTTATCTACAAGTTGCTTATAAAAATATTGCAGATAAAACAAACTAAATATTTTTTTAAAAAATACTTACGTAAAGAAATGTTTAAAACTATTTCAAAATAAATTTAGAAATTACCTTCTTTTTCTTAATTTATGGAATGGTTCGCTATTTTTTTTTTAAATAAAATACATTCAGGCAGAATTTCTCTCTTTGTGTGTGTGTGTGAATAACACATTCTTAACAATTCAACCTAATTACACTGTAAATGGTTTTCATCAACTATTTTTTTAAAAAAAAATTAAAGTTTTTGTGGTTAAATTAGGACATCGGTTCCTTTTTTTGAATACGAATTATAAGTTGTTCCGCTCAAAATTTCTTTCGCGTTAATGAAAAAAATATTTTACACTAAAAAAAAGTTCATGTTTTTCTTTTTTTTTCCACGTGTCGAACAATATTATACGTAATCTGTACAAAGATTGATAAAATATCTTAAAAATTACGGTTAAAAAAAATGTGTTTTTCAATTTTTTTCTCTTTTGCGATAATTATGTAAACATTACTTTTTTTTTAAAGTGTTTTGTTTAAAAATTACTGTTGCTTTCAATCCATATATGAAGCTTGAAAGCATTAACTTAAAAATGAAGCACGAAAAAAAAAATCTTTTACTTTAACAAATAACGAAATGGCGTATTGAAAAAAAAAAACCTTTATTTTAAAGCTCAATTCAATACTTTCCCCCGGAGTAAGCGTAGCCCAGCTACTTAAAGCGCTGCTTTATCGAACGGTACTTCCCAGGTTTGAATCTGAAGAGGAAGAGACTTTTTTTAAAAAAAAATTGTGTTTTTCGTTTTCTTCCCTTTTTGCGAGAAATATTTAAGCATTATTTTTGTTACATTTTTTGAAGGTTAAAAATAAAATGAAATACCAAAATGTTTTTATCAGATTGGGGTTTTTTTTTTGTTTTTTTCAGTATATATATATATAGGCCTTCCCCCATACTATTTTTTTTCTGACATATTTATATAATTAATCAAACGTTCAGAAAAGAGCAATCATTTCAATAGCTATCTGTTAATTTTTCTTTCATTTATTACTTATAGAATTTTGATTTTAATATATATATGTTTTTTAAAAGGATTACATCTATTATTTCATTGCGAAATTAATTCTTTGTTAATTAAAAAGTACATAGTTTATTTAAGAAAATAAGTGGAATGGAACAAATTTCGAAAAGGGAAATCTTTTGACATAATTTTAGAAATCACTCACATTGTGCGCGTACAAACACATACACAGAAATGCTGGTGTCACGAGGAAATAAGAAAGCCCGAGCAACGCTGGGCAAAGCGGTGGAGGGGGAAGTCATTTTGAAAATTAGTATTAGTTCTGATTTTGTGAAAGAAAGGGAAAATTTATAACAGTAGAGATAGCCCGTGCAACGCCGGGTCATGCAGCTATTTCGAAAAAGGGAAAAATTTTTTGACACAATTTTAGAAATCACTCACATTATGCGCGTACAAACACACACAGAAATGCTGGTGTCATGAGGAAAAGAGAAAGCCCGAGCAACGCCGGGCTAAGCGGTGGAGGGGAGATGGAAATCATTTTGAAAATTAGTATTAGTTCTGATTTTGTGAAAGAAAGAAAATTTATAAAAGTAGAGATAGCCCGTGCAACGCCGGGCCATGCAGCTAGTTTTAAATAATTTTAATCAATAATTATTTTAAATATTTTTATTATTAATAAATAATTTAAATAATAAATTTATTTAATTGTTTTTACTTTATAAAACACAAAATAATTGCATGAAATATCATTTAATATTTAATAAGCCTTTCATAAATAAGTTTAATTTTAAAAATAATTAAATGAAATGAAAAAGAAAATTGACCAAATGAATCGAATCCAGATTTCGCGCACAGCATGCAGACGATATATCAACCAAGCTACGAAATTGTTGGAGGAAATTGAAATTTAATTGTATAAAAGCTAAGCATGAATTTCTAAGGCTTTTTTCTCCGAACTGACTGGCCATTTGGTAGAATTACATTGAGGATTGAATACCCTAAAGGGGGAGTACTACTATTACACCAAGTCTCGATCCTAAATGAATTTCCTTAGTCGTGCCCTCTCCTTGTGAGATAATTTTTGATTAATTTTAGCTTAGAGAAGCTTCTCACAACTGGCATTACTGATGGCAGATGTTAAAAAAATTCTCAACATTATGACAATGTTTGGTAAGCCATCTTCAAGATTGGACTCAATAATATATTTTAATAAACCCAGAGAGCCGAACTTAATGAGTTCTTTTTTATAGCCTGGGTCTGTTGTAGCTAGAAAAGCCTGTAGACGTACGTGCTCAAGTTGGAATTCTTTATTAATGTCTTGAGGAGCTTGATCTATGTATAAGTTCGTCCAAGTTCAATATCACTTCAGACCTTAGAAAAACATTTTTGCGCAAAATTCTACAACTGTTTGAATCTTTCTCAAATTTCAGCAGTTATTCTCTCTATTGAAGAAAACATTGTTCGCCTCAAGTCATCTTGGTACGATAACTGAACATCTTTACTTCCGTAGCCAAATATATGCTTCCTCCTGATTCGTCTTGGGAGTTCAAAAGAAATTTCAAGCTCTTCACATAAACTTTTAGCATATATTAAAGAGTCATTTACGAATTCCTCTCGGTTTGCTTCTAATGAGATCTGTAAAGCACGGATTTTTTTAGCACATTGATGGTTATTTAGTCCCTCCGTTTGGAAATAATTTTGTGAGCATTATTGACTTCACACAGTACTGGGTGCCAGAAGCCAAAGTAACATAAAAACGAATGCAATTGCATAGTGACTAATAAACTTCCTGCATCTGTGCATTTATTAAAGCTTTCACTTGTTTCCGTCTGCTTCGTCAAGCGGACGAGATTTGGAGTCTGAAATATTTTTTGAATTTAAATTTCACGGTGCTTGCTGTAGCCCGGGCCATGGCCCCCTCTTCACCCCCCACTCTATGCCACTGCAGCCAGTTCAACAAAAATCTTGCACTCAGTTCTTTTAAAGTTGGCAAAATAGTTATGATAGATTCAGTGGAAAGCTTTTTAAAAAAATACTTTGAATTATACAAGTATTAAAAAATTTATCAGATAAATGGATTCAAAATTAGTAAAAGAAAAAAGAGGTTTTACAGATGAGTCCTATTTTTAAAGCATCAATTTCAGTTAATTAGTCTTTCTGTAAGGAAATTAAACCTTATTTCTAATGGGGAAAAAATGAAGGATAAATAAAGCAGTCAAAGCTGTTTAGGAAAAAATTGTGATGGAGTCAAAAGAAAATTGGATGTGTGTATCAAATTTTATTTCATAATATCTTCATTAATATTTTCATATAATTTTTTTATCTAATGTCTTAAGTTACGATTTAAATCAAAAGAAAATTGGATGTGTGTATCAAATTTTATTTCATAATATCTTCATTAATATTTTCATATAATTTTTTTATCTAATGTCTTAAGTTATGATTTAAAAATTAACTGTATGAAACTAATTTCATTTTGAAGCAGCATATATGGTTAATTTCAATAATGGAGTAAGCCAGATGTTTTATCATTTGCTTTTTACCTTGGAATGAAAATTACTCCAGGAATGACTTTAAAAAATTACAAAATTTTCTATTGACTTTTAGAATAATCTTTTAATGTTAAATTTCTAGTAATTCAGATGTTTAAATGCATTTTTAATGTGTTCAATCAGATAAGATGTCTATAGATTGGTGCAATTCCTGCTATTGTCAGTTATGTAATTTTTATAAAAAATCATATCCCTGAAAATCAACTAGAACAAAAAAAAAATTGCTTACATACATATACTAAATTTTACCACCCCAAATGAATATATTTAGAATGATGCAAAAAAAAGCCTTTATTCAAAATATTTCATAAAATTTATGACAGTTTACAACAAAAAATTACTCCAATGTGCTTTCAATGCAAGCAGTGTGTAATGAAATGTTTTACACTTTGTTTTAAGGCTGGGGAGTGTAACGCAAGTAATCAATTCCTGAAGGCATTGCCTTCTTAGTGACACCCTTGGGAAACAGAGCAGCTAATTCTTCCTCCTTGATATTAGGCAACACCATGCATTGATCTCCTGGCTAAAAGTTGATCAAAACAAAGCACAGAGTTAATGGACACATAAAAATGTTAATACAGTTCCTATACGATTTTGGATTTTATAATTTAAGAGAAAATATAATTTTCAGAAAAATCTTAAACACAGAATATCAGAATCAGAAATTTGAGGGATCAAAGCTAACATTTCAACTCATATTTTTTCAACAATTGCATTTCAATTTAAATCTAGAATAGCTTCCAAACGAAAATATTTAGTATTTGAGCAATCAGGTAATTAATTTAGATTTAAATAGTTTTAATAAGCTTTAAAATTTTTTTAAGTAATAAGTTTTTTTCCATTTTTCAAAAGATACACGACAAAAAAATATGCAGACATAATTTCTTTTAAATGTAATAAAGGTAGTAAGAAATTCAAAAAGTTAAAGTATTTGGTACTTATATATTATTGCAACCTGTTGGTGACACATGAAATGAAGCACATGGTCGCCAATTCAGCGGGTACGAAACATAAGAAATCGGGGTTGCCAATTTGGCAAATTATTAATAGACTTGGCGATTGTTGAGATAATACACAAGTACCAAGTATTTTATAGGTACATACTTAAATGAAGATATTATTTCTTATTTTCCGCATAATAAAAAAAAAATTATGTAGATCACTTCAATTGTAGATAAAACTTAAGCCTTCTTATAATGACAAAATCTAAAAATTACATATATAAACTAATATTTATGAAAGAATCAACATTGAACTTTTCCATTTTTTTGTAAAAAAAATCAAGAAATACACAAACGTTTTCTTTAAAATTTCATAACAATTTATATCAAAAGAAATTTATACTACAGTAAGGCCTCTTAATGTGAATTTTTATGCAATTTCCCACACACTTAATACAATTTGCATTACATCTAAAAATTTCTTGCACATTTAGCAGATTAGTATTACATGGAGCATATTTACTAATTTCCCCAACAATAAAAGAGTCCCCAACAATAAAAGATAGGAGAAATCAATTTGTCCCTTTTTGTTTTATTTGTATTGTATTTCCTTCCTTTGAAAACCACCAACTTTAAGTGCCCATTAAAAAATTTACCTGAGATATTTCATATACAATACAATTAGTCAAAAAACATCAACACTATTAAATGAAATCATTACTTCAGCACATGAAATGGACTTAAGTGGTTTTAATACATTTAGCAACACTAATTTAGACAAATTACATGTGGATGTTTTAAGTGACAATTTTATTATTGACCTAGCTTTAGATATCATAGTAAGACTAATAATGATGAGGGAAAGATCCTCATACAGCAAAATTAGAGAAAAATTAATTTTGTAGTACACTACATTTTTTTTTTTTTTTTTTTTTGTTAAGAATTCAATTCTAATTGAGCCTACAAATTATAATCTGAGCCCCAGAACTTTATAACATAATATAATTAATGAATATTTTAAGCTTTTATATGATCCTCTCACACTTTAAAAAAAGTTACATTAAGCAGCTTATTTCTGTTAATTTTGATTATCTGTTTAGAAAATAAAAGGTTTAAGAAAAAAAGAATATACACCTAATTTTTCAAGGTAAGTATTTTTTATGCTATATTTTTACATGCAGTTTCATATAAGAAGACTATAAATTCCATATGAAAATAAAATTATGAGTACTCAAGCTCACAAAATTCCATTTAAAAAATTCAGCAAAATACACTTGTCCATTTGTGTCATTTGAAGCAACATCGAAATTTAATTTAGCCTAAATATAAGAGCCTTATGAATTAATTTTAACATTTTTACTTCAATTTCTTTAAATTAAAATTAACATTTGTGACTAAAAATATAATTAAAACATAACCTAGCACAGGATATTCACACATAATCTGATTAAGACATTAAAAGTTTAAAAGTCGATGCATAAAAATCAAAATGAAATAAAAACAATTACAAGAGTTAAAATCTATTATTGCATATTACCTGCCAGTCAACTGGAGTAGCAACCTTCTTATTCATAGTCAGCTGCAAGGAATCTATAACTCGCAAAAGCTCTCTAAAAAAACAATAAAAAAATATGTATACACAAATATATTACAGATTTTGTGGCATACAATTTAATATACATTGGTTAGTATAATTATGATCTGTAATAATGCCTAAATCATATTTTTAATAATTGTAAAGAGAAAAAAAAACTCAGCAAAAACAGTTTAATATTTTCCCACATAAATTTAACCGAAATGCTAAAAAATTCAAAGATATATTTTGAAAAATTCATAGAAGACCAAACTTCATTCTCTATTTGATGGAATGTAAAGTTGATATATGAAATCTAATATAAAAGATTATGGAAGAGACTAAGTTAATTACAGAAAAAGTAATATTCAGAACATTAGATTTAAAAATGCTTAATTTAAACAAGCCACACAAGAAAAATTTAAATGTTACAAACCAATTTTAAGCATCAAGAATGACTATCAGGTCCCTAATTCTTTCTCTAAATTTCTACAGTATGCCTATGCTTTAAAACTTAAGTTGGAGTTATTGAGCAGTTTGTTTTAAAGCTCTCTGTGTAATCCTGTTTTGAACTTGTAACCCTTCAATGAAGAAGCTTGAAAACTCTGGTCTACAGGGTGTTGAATACCGTAAAATATTCAATATTTGGTATAATTTTGGCTTTCAAAGATTTCCAAAGTTTGCTAACATGAAATTTACAGCTTCATTAAGATCAAAAATAATAACTTCAGTTTAATATAACAAATTAACTTTAATAATCTATAAATTACCAATGTTAATTGGTTCAGAGCCTGGGTATAGTGCCAGCCACTTGCTTCAAAGGGTACATCACATCTAGTGAGTGTAAGCACTTTTATAAATACAAGGGGAAAGGGTTGCAACAATTTTCTGGCATGAATAATCATCGCCAAGGGATGATGAATCAGGGTTTCAACACAGGGTAACCAAAATTCAAGACTTTTAAATTAGCATTAATAATTGCAGCAACACATTACAATACATCTACCAAAGATTTAATTTCTCCTAATTCAAATAGTCATATACAACTTGTATGATAAAGAAAACTTACGTAAAATTTCTTCCAGTAGTGGCTGGGTACAAAATTGATAGCTTCAATCTCTTATCTGGTCCAATGACAAAAACCTACAAAAGAAACAAATGCATTCAAGAAATATAAATCCATATATATATATGCAGGCTATATCAATAGCATTTTATAGTGAAATTTTAAGAAATTAAAACTTGATATACTTTTTTTTAAAATTAACTGTTCATAAAAAAGTATTCTTCCTTTTTTGGTCAGTAGCAACTACAATTTTATTTATTTGTAAATGGCAGCTACCCATTCATGTGAATGTTCAATTTTTAGGGAAAATTTTTTTAAAAAAATTTCATTAGTGGAGTATGGAAAGAAATTTAGCATTCCTACAATTATTTTGGGAAGCTGAGAAAATAAACTTTTATTTTTTTAAAAGGGAACTTTAACATTCCTGGAGTCAGTTAAAAGATAATAAATTAAATTGTTTCAAAGAGGGAAAGGGTTTCAAAAAGGATGACATTACGAGGTGAGAATATAACCTTCAAATATTACAATCGCTGGTTTGTGTCAGCAAAAAATCTAATAAACAATGAAGAATACTAGAATAATTCAGACTTAGTGAAATATTTTTGTAATGGCTATTGTGGAGCACGAAGAAAAACAAAAGGATAAATTGAAAACTGAAGAAAAAAAATTAAGTTACGATTTTAAGAAAATACATTGCGATTCAGAATTAATGACAATTCAAAATCAAAGGAATCAAAAAAAAATTCATCAAAAGAATACTAAAATGAAAAGTCTGTTCCAAAATTAAAACAGCTTGCTTTGGAAAAAATGACATTTTGGAAGAAGTTTAATATAAAAGCATTATTGAAAATAATTTCTGTTAAAAAAAAAGAAGTTTTCTATTGATATTTGATAAGCTAGTCCCATTTATAAGTTCAAGAGACTTGGGGCTTACAACTCATAAATGTGTGCATCTATACAATACCTGATGGTTGAATCTTATAATTTGGTAATTAGACTAAATCCAAATACAAAAGTATGAAGCTGTTATAAAGCAATTGGATATAATGGAAGTTTAATCCATCAAATGCTATTAGGCTACCACCTTTGTAGCTTTCATATGTTATGTACATTTTCTAAAAAAGCATTTTTATGTAATAAATACAAGAGAATAATAATCAAAACTAATTACAGCTCTGCAAGTCAAAGGTAAGCCATCTTTATCCTTTTCATCAGGATCTATCATACCCAGTTTTGTGGCCAATTCTCTAGACTCATCACCTATAATTGGAAAAGGAAAACGGTCTGCTGAAAATTCAGCAAATGCACATATATCCTGTAAAAAATAAACAAAACATAAATAGCAGTACTCAATGTTAAATAAAGTTATTATATTCAATTTTAACATCAACAATTCTCATAAGCCTCTAACACAGTGGTGGCGAACCTATGACCAATGGGTCAGACACTGACCCACGATTGCTAGGAAAAAACTTGTTTGCTTACCCGGGTTTATTTATATATATTCTATTTGTATTTTTTTAAGCAATGCATTGACACAAAAGCAGTTTAAATACTGTCTATAACCTTCAGTTTGATCATTACAGTTCAAAAGTTATGCAAATGACAACAAATGTATATGAAAGTATGTAGTATTTGAAATAAAGCAAAAGTGTTAACAAAATATAAAATAAAGTATAATTTCACTCACATTTTGTTTGTTGAAAACAATCGACAAATCAAAGCAAATAACCATATTTAAAGTACTTTCTTCGGATAAAATGCATTTTTGTAAGGTTATGTTTGTAGAAAGAGACTTCCATAGCATTTGTATCGTCCTTTCTCTGTTTCACCTGGTGAGGCGCCAGGCTCATGTCTCTACATGCTTTTTGGCTTGCAATTAAAGCATGCCTGTACTAGTCAGTACCGGTGTTGAACTTAGTTACACCCATTTCGGACACATTTGAAAATAATGTGTATTGATTAGTATACATACACAAAATTTCTTCTCAAATGATTGAATTCTAAGTATAAATATTTTTAATTGCAGCCCTGTACTATGTTGGTGGTTAAAAAAATTAAAAACAAGCCATACAAGTTCCAGGCCATATCAAGCTGAATGGTCTCATAACTATGGTGTGACTGAAAGGAATAAAATGGTTATATGTGTATTTTGTAATGAAAAGTGACTTCACGTACATATAATGTACAAAGACATTTTAAAACGTTGTATTCTAATCTCAACATATAAACAGATGAAGAAAGAAAAATGTATTTTTTACAAAAGGAAAAAGAATTTTTCTCAAAGCAGTGTTTTAAAAAGTTTTTTGGTTCAAAGAAATAACATATCTGCTAGTTTCCAAGTTGCCCATTGCAAAGCTCACCACGGGAAACCTCTTTCAGAAGGAGAATTTGTAAAAAAAAAACGTTTTGAGAATAGAGTCATACATTGTTAGCTTGTTTTAAAGAAAAGGTTTCGATTATAAAGCGTATAAATGAGTTACCTATTTCTCACAATATAATTAAGGATTGAGTAATAGAATTAGAAAAAAAATTATTTTTTCACAAATACATAAAGACTTAAATTATGCAGAAATTTATTCAATTGCTTTAGATGAGAGGACTGAAGTAAATGGTTATGCACAATTAGCAGTTTTTGCTCGGTATAAGCATGGAAATATAATGAAATAAGAATTAATAAAACTAACAACGTTGAAAGGAAAGTACCAGTCTTGATATTCTTAAAGCATTTCATATATTGTATTTAAAGAAATGGATATTGACTTTCAGAAAATAGTTTCTGTAATAACAGCCTGTGCACCTAGTATGGTAAGCAAAAACATTGGATTTATTCAGTACCTTAAGCAAAATATTTCAAATTCTCTGATTGAATTTCATTGTATAATACATCAGCAAGTTTTATGTGCGAAGCATGGTTTAAAAACATTTTCCAGTGTAATGTCAGTTGTAATAAAAATAATCAACTTTATAAATGCAAGAGCTCTTTCCAAACAGCAATTATCACAGCTATTTGCAATATTCAGAGATTTTGAAATACAACATGTGATGGCTTAGTTTCGGTCAAGTCCTTAATTGCTTTGCAATGTTATTAGAAGAAATTAAGCTCTTTTTAATTAAAAAAGACAACAGTTGATGAATTATCCAATATAAATACATTGGTTAAATTATAATGTTTTTATGCGGCATCACTCAGCATTTTAATCAACTGAATAAAAACTTCAAGGGCATGGACTAATAGTTTTAACAATGCTTGAAGATATTAAAATATTTATGGCGAAACTTGACATCTTTACTAAGATTTTGGAAATGAAATTCATGAAATATTTTCCTCAACTACAGAAACATTTTCAAAACACAATAATTTTTGAAAACTCTGTTTACATTCAAGAAAATGTAATTAAAAATATTAAACAAATTTAACTGGGAATTAACAGCAAAATGCATTAAATTAATGAATACGAAATATGAACCTAATATTAAAAAGCTATCTGAAGATAAACAGGAACAGATTTCTCATTAAATACTTTATAATCAATTTTGTTACACATTTATATATGTATACATGGTACCAGCCACTATTTCCAAGTCACCCCTCTAAATGTATTGCAGATGCCTAGGAGCATTCTGTGTGTTTTGAGAGCCTGCTAGTTAGCCTCGATGAAGCTGATGATGCCATGTTACGAAAAAGACGAGATGCTTAACGAGTTACACCACCATGATATGAAACGACAAAGTATTAAGAACTGTCCAAAGATGAACTCTTTACTCTTAATTGCAAAATGAACTGTATTGTAAATTATGTAAATAGTATAATGAACACAATTAAATTTATAATAAATGATAGACAACTGCTGGGCCATCACTGACCAGCCCCACATATATATATACTAATAAATAATATTTCATAATATATATTGTATGTAATTTTCATTACTCCTTGTTCATTCAAATACTTATTGCCATTTGCACCAAACACTCAAGAATTTTTAATCCTACTAAAAATTTTTAAATCATCAAACCACTCTCATTTTTAATCATTAAGCTAATTGAATTTTAAATATGTTTAATTTTAAAAATACTCAGTTAAAATTTTTTAAACAACTTTGATTCAAACTGTCAGTGATCTACGAGGTAGTTCTAAAAAAAATATATGAACAAAATTTGACCCACGCCTCAAAAAGGTTCACCATTCCTGCTCTAGGATAAGCTTAAAGTACTTTATCACCCATTCTCCCAATATAATCAAAAAATAATTCAATAGAATGATTTGAAAAACAAGGACATTTCATACAAAAAGAAAATTAACAAGTAATATAAAAAAATTAAATCCCAATTCCTACTTAGGTAAACAAAGAAAAATTTTATTTTAGTTACTTTTTATTACCGTATTTTCCTGTATATAATCCGCGGATTATGTGTTAAAAAGTTTCAAATTTCGTTGTGCGGATTATACGCCGCCATGGATTATCTGAGAAAAAACATTCTCCATCAGAAAAGTTAACAAAGTTTTGAGAGAAATGCTGTTTATGTTTTATAAAATAAATAATAGATGGCGCTTTCACGACTCTGCTGACGTATTACGGCCATAATTAGTGTTTGTCCAATTACTTTCAAGAATGAATTCGGTTCCTCGGAAGGAAATAGCAGTTACAAGTCGCTGGCGTCATTTACAACTTTGTCTTGACTAGAGGTGTTGCATCCTTTGAAAGTTTTTATCATGATGAAGCGTAAGCGTGTTAGCTATACTGCAGACTTCAAATTAAACGCTGTAGAGAAGGCTAACGAAGTCGGAAATCGAGAAGCTGCAAGATTTTTCAACGTTGACGAATCGAATATTCGTTTGTGGAGAAGGAACAAGACTAACTTCGAAAATTGCGATAGACGTAAAAGGGCCGATCGTCGTGGAAAACCTCGCTGGCCAGAATTAGAGGCAGAAATAAATAAATGGATTTTAAAAGAAAGGGACTATGGGAAAGCTGTCTCAACAGTTAGCATCAGAATGAAAGCCCGGGTTATTGCACGCGAAATGAATATTGTTAACTTCTCTGGTGGGCCCACGTGGTGTTACCGGTTTATGAAGAGAAACAATTTAGTCGTTCAACGGTCGGACAGAAATTACCTGATGACTGGGAAAAACAATCTGACGACTTTTTGACGTTTTGCAAGCAAATTATTGTTGAAAATAATTTTACAGAGGATTTGATTTTTAATATGGACGAAGTTCCATTATCATTTGATATTCCACCTACCAGGACCGTCGACGTTCAAGGAGCAAGATTATTCGCTGCCAAAACTGCCGCAGATTATACGATGTTTTTTTTACTCGAAAAAAAGGGCTCTGCGGATAATACGCCGCTGCGGATTATATACAGGAAAATACGGTAAATAGTTACAATTAATATAAATATGTTTATGCAAATGACAGAACTGCAATATTAAGTGACAAAATAGAGAAAACAATTTTCCATTTTCCTTTCTATATATGGCATTGGACTATTTTTTGTTTGCTTGTTACTATTTATTCATTAATTAAATTTAATTATTCTAATAAAATAGTATAGTAAAAAAGAAATCACATCCTCAGAAATTAGGCCAACACAGGCGGGATTCAAAACCACGAGCTTTGGATTAGAAATTCAAGGTGCTATCCATTGCGCTACAAGGACACAACGAATGAGTTTCCTTTCTATATCTGCTGTTGGGACTATTATTTTTTTTGTTACTATTTATTCATTTTTTAATTTAATGAATTAATATTTGAAAAAACTGTATTAACATCAAGTGTCATCTACTACAAGTTTAAAAAATGTATTTGAATTTGAATGGATGAATAGAAAGTATTTTATTAATGATTGGAAAATTTGAACAAGATTATATATATATACTAGAGGACCCGACAGACGTTGTCCTGTACACACATCTTATATTCAAAATAAAAGATTTTTGAATATTCGATACTGCGATCGTAGCGCAGTCTGCCGGATCCAATGTAAAACATTCCAAGATCAACAATTTATAAATAAAAAGTTAATTAAATAAACATTTCTAAACCAGATTATAAATCTAAACCATTCTTGAGTCCACTGGAACAGACAAAAACTTTCATCAAAATCGGTCCAGCCGTTTAGGAGGAGTTCAGTTACATACACACACAGAAGAATTACATATATAAAGATTATGTGAAAAGATATTAATTAAAAATGCTAAAAAGCGTGAATCATCTGCATTTTCTTAAGAATAAAGACCGGGTTTGGCCAGTTTGGCTGAAAATCAATTTTCGACGCCAACTGACGTCTTTTTCAATCCCTACTATTAGCTCACGATCTCTATACATATTTTATTTGGTTGTTTGTTTATTTATTTATTTATTTATCTTGGTGGAATTTTCAATCGTTAATAAAATACATTTTAAAGCGCTCAATTGAGCCAAAATGTAATGCACATGATTATTTTGGATGACAATACAATAATTTAATTACAATTAATAAAAATTGATTAAAACTAATTATTTAAAAAATTACAAATACAGCCACGTTGGCGACCCTTTTGGCGACTGATGTCAAAATTTGAAAAGGTTTTTTTTCTCACGTGTTAAAGCATTCGGTTGAAAGGAAATTTTATAAACACGATTGTTTTGGATGACAATACGATACTTTAATGATAATTAATAAAAATTAATTACCACTTAATGTTGTGATTCTGTCATATGTATATACATATTTATATTAATTGCAAATATTTAATAAAAAGTAGCTAAAATAAATTTTTTCTTGGTTGATCTAAGTAGGAATTGATTTAAATTTTTTTTATATATTACTTTTGTTTATAACAATAGCGTTGTTACAACAATGCAGGCGAATGTTGAGTTGTATTTTTTGAATGTTTTTAATTAATAACTTTTTAACTCATTGCGATATTGGACCGAATTGTGAATCTAAACCATTCTCGAATTTACTTGAACCCACACAAAAATTTTCATCAAAATCGGTCCAGCCGTTTAGGAGGAATTTAGTGACAAACACAGAAGATTTTTAAATATAAAGATAATATATGGAGAGAGTGAATAGTAGGAATTGAATAAAATGAATTTCAAGACAAGAAAATTTCATACAAAAAGAAAATTAACATTAAAAATTGAAAGAACAAAAATCAGCCATACATACTTTTATCCATTTTTTATGACTGGCAACACTATCGCAAGATATCGCAATTATTTTGACTCCTCGTTTCTCAAACTCGGGTGTCATCACTGCCATCTTCCCTACTTCCGTAGTACATACAGGTGTGAAATCTGCTGGGTGGGAAAACAAAACAGCCCATCTAGATCAAACAAAATACAAGCATTCATTAAATGAATAAAAAACATTAACACACAATATTTCAAAAAATAGGTAACACTTAAAAAGATCCCTTGAAAAATGAAAATATTCTGAAATGTTTATCAGAGATAAGATAGGAGACACAAACTGTAAGCAAACTTAACAAAACAATAAAATGATTAAACTGTATCGATTTCAGAAGTACTTATAAAATTATAAATGCTTCAGATGCCCTGTTTGTGGATGACAAAAAAACCATAAGAGAAACAATTAGTTTGTCAAACATACACAAACTACAAGAAATAAAGTTTATACTTATGTTGGGCATGTCGAATGAAATTCAGAAAAACTTTTTAAAAGTTCGCAAAATACTGCAACAAGATGTGATGCTAGAGATGTGTGCAAATACAGTCAGACCCTAATTTAATGAATTTTTTCTTTTCCCTGATTAAAATGCAGGAAAAGCCCCTATATAACAAATACGCCACGAATTAACTAATTATTTCAACAACCGAAAAAAATTTGTTTTATTAGTTTAGATTAAAAAGATTGAATTTCTTGCATGAAACAGAAAAAGAATTTTCTACTGAGTTACAATTTTTGACAGCGAAGGGTGCAACCCATTATTTTTGACTTTACAGGTGTACATGTGTCATGAATGAAATCTACCGCATGAGTTTTGAATAGGATAGAGAATTCCTTCATCTCATCCTACTCCACAATGCAGGGGATATGTTAAAACATTTTACCATTTGCTCTATTTTTCGAGAGAAGTGAGGTTTATTATGCGTATGGTTTTGAAGAAAATTGTTTTTAAAAATTTGTTAAGTATGGCAGAATGTTGATAACAATGCATAGCAATTTTTATATAGAAATTGATAATGAAACTCCAATCAAAGCTGTTGCATTTTCTAATTCTTTACATTGTTTGGAAACAGTGAAAACATACTTCACACAGAAGAATGTAAAGGATGCAGTATTTTCTTCTCTACATAAAGTCGAAAAACAAAAAGATTGTCAAATATCTATTTGTCATTATTTTAAAATTTCCAATTAACTCGTGCATAATCATTGGCTAATAGTATTTTTAGATGCTGAATAAAAAGCGTGCAATTTCTAACAATTGATATTTATTGTGTAGAAAATTATAATAAAATTTCAAAAAAGTTAAAAAAATTTAATTTTTTGTGGACCTTGATATTAGGAATAACTTCAATTTAAGGAATAAAATGTTAGGTCCCTATAAATTCGTTAAATCGGGGTCTGACTGTATTTACAACTCACTAGCAAATTTCCCAGACAAATTACAAGGCAACTTTGAAAAATTAAGAACTCTAGTGAAAGAAAAGGTACTAGAAGTTTACAAAATTAACAGTCAAAACACAGTAAGAATATTGCTCATTGATGGTCCCTCCATGGAAATAGATCTTGGTTAGATATAAATAATTGTAACAGTGGCTGAAGTGAAGAAGAGGGGGAGGGGGCATTGGGTTTGTTGATTTTTATCTAGATGTCATGGTGAGGTAACGAATACATTCTGGCACACTATATTAATTTGGTAACCTTTTATTTTTGATAAATGGTCTTACGCAGATAAAGTCACATGTGTGTTTTTTTTAATAAATTGCTATAGGTTAATTAAAAAAATTGATGTTTTCAACATGAGAGCAGACGATTTTAAAATTAAGAATTCCATTTTTATTTTGCACTTGGATTTCGTCCGTACAGGATATTTTGAACTTTTGTGCGATTTTTTTATTAATTGATTTTCCTGCTTTTTCTTTCAACTTATCCCGAAGAGTATGTCTGAAAGGTATGATTTGCTATTTTTTCATGTGATACATTGGTGCATGGAAAAAGGTTTGTCGCTGCCAGTGCTGAATGTTCCCTTTGCAAGAAGGCTATGCATCTGATTAAGAAGAATTCGAGTGATGGATATATTTGAGGATGTCAAAAGAAAGGAGCGAATGGGCATTGTATAAAAAGATCTGTAAGGAAGAAGAGCTAATTTGAAGAAAGTAAGCTGAGTATGCTCAAGATTCTGATGTTGACGAATATGTGGGTGCAAAAGTCAAACCGTGACTTCATTTCTTTCGAAATTAATGTTTCGTAGAAAACAGTCACAGATTGGATGAGTTTTTGCAGAGGTATGTATAGAAATATGTGTGAAAGAAATTTACCTCCCTTTAGAAATTTCCTGAGCACAAGTAAGCCTTTTTCTTTAATATTCTAATTTACGATTTCCTTTTACTTAAAAAAAAGCAATTTTTATGCATTACTCATATATATATAGCTCTATAAATAGTTTTTTAATTTCACATTAATATTTCTTTATTTTTATTGCAAAATTACAATATGTAAATTCTCTGAACACCTATCGCTAAATTATGTAGCTTGGCTATCAATTCTGGTCACTAAAAACATCACTAAATAAAGTTGCTTGATGACAGATTCGAGTAGCCAAAAAATTTTTTTAAAAGACACCTCCAAGCCCCCCATTCTACACTTTAACCTGTAACAGCATCACTGAAATTGAATGTGAAGAAAAAAACCATACAAAAAATAGATTGTAAATTTTCATTTTCAACTAAATTACTTAGTGGCAAAATTGAGTCTCAATCAAAAATTTAAGTTTAAGTAATGTTGTACGAAATCGATTCTATTTCTCAATATTTCAATGCTGACTCAGTTCTATTCATACACGATTTATGAAATAAGATCTAGCAATTTGCCTTGTAAAAATATCTCAATCTCATATGCACAGTTATATAAAAAAACCTAAACAGAATCAGCAATCCCTAATGTGCACACAACTGTGTATGTTTCTATGCATGGTGGTATATATATATATATATATATATATATATATATATATATATATATATATATATATATATATATATATATAGAACTGTACAGTGCAATGATCCTTTCCCAAATTTAAGATACCAAGATTAGTGATAAATGAATCAAGGTGCAACAAGAGAGGTTTCGTATTCTATCAGTAATGTACACAGAGAGTGAGAATCAGATCTATTGTAAAAACTTTTAATTTTCACACTTTTGTGTACAAATTTGCTCTAATAAAAAAAATTGAATTTTATTAGACTATAAAATGTATATGCATTGGTTTTTATTGTATTCAAAACTTTTCTACATATTTTCTCATATTCCAAATAAATTTTGTCTTTGTTATATATATATATGGTATAAATATAAAATGACAAAGAAAAATACTGTTTGAACTTTTTAAACTGGTTTTAAAGAGGGAGATCAATAGGCAATGCATAGGGAATCAAAAAGTCTTAATCTAACATTGTGTGGTTCTAGATTTACCCCCTACCTAAAAAGGTTTCTTACAAAATTGATTGGAACCAATTTAATATTGGTCCTGTAATATTGTAAATTTTCAACAAATTCATGCCAAAACATTGCAATATGATTATATTAATTTTTGTTTGGCACCATTATTTTTCCCATAAATAGTTTCAACAGTAGTTATAATAGTAATTATGCATATAATTTTTATTAGTTTATTTTTATTGTGATAATACTATTACTGCAATTTTTAAATATTTTAACCATTTTAGTTTTGGATACTTTAATGTTAGCTTATTTCTTTTTGTGTGCTTTCCATCATTACTTTTTAAATATTTCAGAATATTTATGGGTGCTTCATAAGTGTTTTGTGAGTACTGAAATATTTTTTGATGAGTTTGAGGCTCTATATTTAATTATAAGTTAATTTTTTTAATCATTTTTTTTCAGAGTATAGATTTATTTTTTTCATTCTTAAATAAAATTTTACAGATTTCAGCCATTATAAAATAAGATAAGTGAGGGGGCAACATAAAATTGTTTCTAAAAACAAGTAAGAAATTTAATGTTTAAATGTTTGTTAATCTAATGGTGCAAAATTACACACTGCCAATATCAATAAATATGTCAGGTAAAATTCAGCAACTAGTAGCAAATTGTAAATTTCAACCTTTTCACTTTTGCTGAATGATTTTATAATTTTATTTTTCTCAATTGCTTGTCCTTTTTTTACTTCAGTTATTCCTCACAGCCTCAAATTTTTGCAAATAAAAACTTTTATAGCATCCCTTGCTTTTAAAATCCTTCTTTCCTTTAGTATTTATAAATACCTCATTTTCTTTTTTTCCCCCTTTGGTTTTCATATTTTTCTGTATCAATTTATCAAAAATTTATGTACATTTCTTGTAATGCCATCTTGTTTTCTTATGTATGTTATTCTACTGCATTTACTTGATTCATCATCAGCTATTTTTTTTTACTTCTGTACATCCCATGTTTTCAGTAATAAGCATGACATTTTGGATAGAAAATTTGATTTGGAAATATCCCCTAACCCATCAACTGCCGATGAAAAGCTACGAAATTCACCTCAGTGCCACCGGTTTTCCCACAGGCGCACGTTGTTTTGCAAGTTTATTGGGGAAAAAGAGTTTTTTTTTTCAACATAAAAATTGCTAATTTTCACTTTAAAAAAACAAAAAGATAAAATAAAACAAAAATATAAAATTTAATGCCTTGAATAACAATATAGTACAAAAATATGTTATTTATCTGTTGTGTGATATATCCTTAAACATGGCAAACACATAAACCAGCATCCCATTCAGTTCATTGATAACATACAAAGATACCAAAATTGTCAGACTTATTTGTTCAAAAAAATTATAAAACTCCTATTACACACGGTAAGCAAAAATGAGAGCAAATAAATTATAGAAAAGAGCACACTCAAACAAAAAAACAAGAAACATTGCTTAACTATGGATTTCATTGTTCCTGGAATATGCCTTCTTTCACAAATTTTTCTGATACATTTTCTCCAAAATAAGTAAATTATTTAGAAGCACTGTCAATGTCATTTTAATGTATTCCAAATCTGTGAGACTAGTTTTAAACTGGCTAGCACAATGCAAAAGGTTCTCCTTTAAAAGGAAGAGTATACACATCAGGGCACTAAAGGTACCACCTCAGCAGGACATGTATACACACCCACAGCACTTAAGGGGCTAATAGACCTTTGGAAATTATAGTGTATACATATTGAATTAGTTTTCACATAATTTTTGCAAGTGAACTAACAAAATAAAAAAATTTCAAACAATTATAATAAACTGCAAATTATAATTCTATGTAAATTTTAATATACAATAATCCACAAAAGTGTTCATACACTTGCAATTTTGTAATAATACATGCAGCTTGTTTTTATTTAAATAACATAATCAATTTTTAAAACATAATATAACTATTTTAAAAAATAAAAACACTAAAATATTACACCACAAAAGTCTTCATACACTTAAGAAAAATCTCAACATAACTTTAAATATTGTATTTATTTCTTAACACTAGATTGCCCAAGGAAGTCATTTTGACTGCTTTTTAATTTCCATTACAAAAACAATTATGTATATAATGACACAATTTCTTGGAATTTTTTATACTATATTTGTTTCTTAAGTGAAGTAAATTTTTTTTTATTGTTAATATTTTCTAATAACTTGTTATATGACTAAATACTGTAAAAAATATTAAAAATTAATTTTAAACTAATTTCTTTACGAATTAGTTATTCTTTCATAATGCAGTCCTTTTGACTACTTTTAGGCAGTATAGGAATACACTAAGTTTCAGTCTTTCTAGTGTTAATTTAGTACTTAGTAGGTTATCTTTTCGCATCTACAACAACTTCGAAAAGTCTTCATATAGATTTCAACTGTTTTTTGCAATTTCTGCATCGATGTTCCTTCATTCTTCTGCGATTGTTTTTACCTGTCATATTTTCGCACTTTAAATTCAAATTCTCACCAAATATGTTCCATTGGGCTTAAATCAAGTGATTTAGAAAGTTTTTTGGAATTTAGGGACAGTTATAGAGACAGCAGCAACATACATTGAAAGCAATGCACTTGGGGTCAATATCTTGTTAAAAAATTAAATAAGTCCAGTACCTAAATTTTGAGAGAATAATTTGAAGTTGTTCTTTAAAATATTTAATTAAAACTCATGATTTTAAATACCATAAAAAAATACAAAATTACCTGATCCTGAAGCCAATTTACACCCTCACACAAGAACAGCTCTATCTCCATGCTACACTTTGCAAACTAAATTCTTGGGATTAAATTTCAAAAAATTCAACGACAACAAGTTGGTTGGGATGTCAGAACCAAAAATGTTGAATTTTTTGTCAGGTGAATAATAGTTTGGAGAAGAAAAAATTAGGAGCTTAAACCCAAGACTTTAGTTCTTATTCCAACTAAATGTGTTCCTGAGTGGGAGTGTATGTCAACTTCAGGATAAGGTAATTTGTTTTTTTTTTTTATGGTATTGTAAAACATTAACTATTTAAATGTTCTTAAGAAAAATTTGAAAATTATCAGCCCAAATTTTTGATATTGGAGGAGACTTCATTTTTTAATAAGATAATAATGCCAAGCGTACTGTTCTCAATCTGCCCCACTGGTGTCTAACTGTCCCCCATGTTCTGAAAACCTCTTAAATACCCGATTTAAGCCCAGTAGAACATATTTGGTGAAAATTTGAATTTTAAAAAAAAGGAAACACGACACAAATATAAAACGTGAAGTAAAAAAAACAATCACAGAAGAATGGAGGAATATTGATGCAGAAATTACAAAAAAATGTTGAAATCTATCTCAAAACGTTTAAAAGTTTCTGTGGACACAAAAGATATTTTACTAAGTACTTAATAAAGAAAGAAGCACAATATTTTAGGCTACATTGAGATTTTTCCCAGTGTACGAAGACTTTAGTAATGAAATGGTTTGAGTATTAATTTTTCAAAATAATAATTATACGTTTTAAAATTTTATTATGTTATTCGAATAAGAACAAGTGGCAGATATAATTTTAAAAAATTGCAATTCCGATATATTGATTTTTATTAGTCGAAAACATTAAAATTTTATAGAAAATTGTGCGTTAAAAACACTTTTGACGCCCACTATACGATTCAAAGGGTAAAGATGACATTACAGATAAGATTACATACAAGTACATTAATTAAACGAACGAGCAGAAGGACACTCTTACATGAAAATATAAATTTAAAGCAAGTTATATAACTAAACGTTGTAGTTGCACTTACGAATCTTGAAGCCATTCGTGAAATTTAATGGTTCCAAAATTGGTTTCGGCTGTGAAATCAGGAAAAATATCTCCAAGTAGCAACATTTTTTTAATACAGGATATTTCAATTTAGCTTTTCAAATTAGAGAACTGTGCCAGCTACCGAGCAAGTGAAATAAGTGACTATTTAACCGGGTGAAAATTAGCCGGTAGGAGTTTGTACTGATAGGAAGAAACCTTGGACCCTACAAGATAGAAGGACTGCACAAGAGCGCGGGTGGTGGTAGGTGTGGCTTCAGGAAGCAGTAGCCAATGGGGTGGCTCGGAATAGTAGTTTTCGATTACTTGCATTGAGGCTTCTGAATGGTTGATGGGAGTGTAAGGACTAGACATCACGAACATGTGATAATGAGAACACATGATCATATTTTCTAAAGCAGGGATGGCCAACCCGCGGCACAAGTGCCACTGCGTTGTACGGCGGAGTTGTAGAATGACATGCGAAGACTTAGAAAATTAAAAAATTTGAAAAGAAAAAAATAAATAACAATTTTTTTATAATTTATTGAAATGATGTTCTGTCGGATAGTGGCGTAACGTACACTCCACAACCACCGTATCGTGGGGGAGGAGCAGGATTCTGGAGGGGGGCGCAAAGCCTATGTTATCTTATGGTTTTGCAATTTTTGTAAGATTCGGCTTGGGACACAAAATTTGATTTTGCAGGAGGGGGCCTTAATATTCTCCGTTACGCTACTGGTCTCAGACATGAAAAAACCCTTTAAAATTGATTTTAAATTCTCTTAATCAATTGAATTATAGCAGAAAATTTTCATGCAAATATTACTTCTTCATTGTTGTGTGCGCTACTTTCCAAACAAGTGCACTCACGAGATTTTGGAATTTGAAGGAGTGTGTTTTAAAATGTTTCTATATATATATTTTAAAAAAATGAACTACTTAAGAATGAAGATTGGATTTAGAATTTAGCTTTTGTTACCGATATTATGGGACTGTCGGAGGGAAGATTCGATCTGAGTATCTTCCGTTCCGAACGTACGAATGAAGCAAGTACGCTAACCATCACGCCAAAACGATCGTCCTCGCGGGATGTTGGTACAAGTTCATATAGATATCACACCGCTACATAAGAATATTTAATTTGAAAGAATATTTAATGCAAACTAATAATTATGTGTGTAATTAATTATAAAAATACATAAAAATCGTATAATTTCTTTAAAATATTGTATAGCATCATGTATTCTTCTAATAAAGTTAATCAAAATTCATCTTTAACAATCTATAGCAATATTTAAAATCTTTAAAAAAGGTAACAATAAGAATGTCAGAACTATATTGCAGAAATTTCTTATAAAAAGCATTTAATGAAAGGTTTATTTTTACAGAGCAATAATAAATGTTGAAAAATATAGGTAATATTTTTTTAGTTGCTCCTAGTAGTATAAAAGTATTAGTAGTATTAAAGTGATAGCAAAATGCATTACAGAAACAAAAATATGACAAACACCATTTATAAAGTAAATAAGTGATTTTAAACAAAACAGTAATGTAAAAAATTATTCAATAAGTTGTAAGTTTGTATAATCTTGAGTATTTTTAATGTAATTGAGATACAAATTTAGTTAAATTTTTTTAGATTTCTTTTGCGATATTTTGACCTTTGTCAAAAAGTTTTGAGTTATCTTAGAAATTTCAAATTATTCTAGAAATGTTTTATTGTCCTGTTTAGTCTCAAAGTATTAAGATATTTGAAAAAACAAACAAACACAAGTATAAAAATAATATTAAAGTTTTATTAACTTATATTTAGAACTTTAAAAGGAAACTCTATAAATTCAAAGTATTGTGATTGTGTGTTCCTAGTTTTTTTTTAAAAAAAAACCTTAGAATTTTTGAAAGCTTACTTTTGGTGGAAATATTTTAATAATTGTGAGTAAGTAATCTGGACGCCAAGCTATGTTTTGTTCTAGAAATGAAGCTAATATATTTAAACAAACAATTAATTAAACGAACCATGTTTGCATTATATCAGAAATTTCATAATTCAGACAGAAAATTTGAAAAAAAGATTAAATGTAATGTTTTGAGAGTTTGAAAAAAAATTAAAAAACTTCAGATTACTATTTTAATTTTCTATATATTTCATGGGAAAAATTTAGTTTGCAATAATAAATAGAAAACTTTAAAAAGCTTGAAAATTTAGATTCGATTAAAAAAGAATTTAGTTATTTTTTAATTCAAAATTTATAACTTTATTTTCAAGCATTCACAGAAATTCCTTCCACACTGCTACACAGAAATAAATTATATGACTCGGAATCGGAAATCGTCCCTCGGTAAAACCCGAGGCTTTGTGCAAGCATCGAAGTTGCAAAAGAAATGATCTCGACTTTTCCTAATGTAGAGATACTTTTAAAAATATTTTTAACTATACCGATTTAGAATGTATCAGGTCAGAGATCTTTCTCAGTTTTAACCCGGAACTTCACGCGCAGGGTATGTCATATCCACCGTCTACCTTTTTTCAACGCTCCTTCTAAACCTTTTTTGGAAAATTGAGATAGTTTCTCGTGTAGCTGACTTTAAGGTCATGTCCTTTGAGGGGCTTAGCTTGTAGGCGAATTCTAAATATATATTTTGGGATACCGCCTCTTCGGGTATATCATACCTTGCGCGTGAATCGCCGTTACAGTTCTGAATGCATGAGCACGTTTTAAATCTTCCTTATACTATAATGAATTATTGTAGTTATGATGAAGAAATGTGATATTTAAGTAATTTAATTGATACAATATTTAACAGGTATATTACAACAGTATTTTCGGATGAAGAAATTCTGTTCGTGATTATGATGAGGAAGAATCAAATGATGAAGAGTATAAAAGCAAGTATGATTCCTCCACTGAAATCGATCCAGATTTAGAAGAGAGAGACACAGTTAGAAGTACATGTTTTATATGTATAGACACATAAACGTTTGGGAAGAACGTGACTTTAAAGGAGACAACTGGTACACATTCACTTTCAGATTAATTTTTGAAAAGAAGAAAAACCTACTGCTGGAATAATAAGAGAAAATAAAAAAGAAATTCCAAAATAAGATAAAGACGGTATACAGCTCTTCAATAAACTAACTTCATTCAAAGACATTTTTCCTGGTAAAAAACAGACAACTGAGATATATTAGAAATTATAGTGAAAAATGATCTTATTCCCTGTTTTCCCAATTTCGCTCTAGCATTAAGAATTTTTTTAACCTAACCTGTTTCTGTAGCTTCCGATGAAAGAAGTTTCAGTAAATTAAAAATCATTAAAAATTACTTGAGAAATAATATGACACAAGAAAGGCTTTCAGATTTGGCCACAGTCTCAATTGAATCCGAAATCTCAGAAAAAACTGATTTAACCGAAACTATTAACAAATTTGCTTCTCATAAAGCCAGAAAAGTTATTTTATAGTTACAGTAAAATCTGGCGTATAACTTGCCCCTACACATTTTCGCCGTATAACACGCACACCCTTTTTAACGAAGAAACCTGAAATGCATCTGCGCAATGATCTTGTTTTTTGAAGTCCTTTATTCGAATATTATTCCAAGCTTTAGTAAAAATAGTGTACTTTCAGAATTACAACCCTTTAAGTCATTAAGAATGTTATTTCTTTCACAAAAACAGTATTTCGATATATGAAAAAGTCTGATCTTTTCCTACGTTCATCTTTTATTTATTTTTAAAGCTCTCATTTTTATACCCGGCGTATAACGCGCAACCATAAATTTCGATCTTATTTTTTGAGTTAAAAGTGCGCGTTATACGCCGGATTTTACAGTATAGTTTATTACTTAGTTTTAGTAGAAGGACTGATTTATATATACTTTTCGTTTCATGAGATTTGTGCCTTTGTATTTATTTTTATTAGATTGTATTTTTTGAGTAAATTCTGTTGTTTTGCATTTATAATTATTTAATGTTTATTTTAATTTTAAAGGTTATATTTTTGTTAGTTTATTATTTTGTTAAAGCATTTTATATATATAATACATAATAATACATCTATTATAACTCATTACCAGACCAAAAAATGAGGTTCTGCTCTTCAAATTTTATTTGAGTTATTATTAATGTATTTTACTTTTTATTCCTATATAAGTAGATGATTTTTTAACGTCAACGTTAAGTATTTTTCAAAATATGAAAAGTTCTCTAGGGGGGTGGCACATTAGGTGTTTGCACGAGGGCAGCCGATACCCTAGATCTCTCTCTCTCTCTCTCGGCCCTGGTTTTCTATTATGAACATAATATGCGAAATCAAAATATCACACAAAATGAACTGATATACACCTAAAACAACTTTATTTTGTTAGCATTTTCAAGAATTAAACCTAATATAGATGACTTGGTGAAGAAACTATAAATTCAAAAACTACATTGAACAAGTACTAACTATTTAAAAATTAAGAATTAAATGTATATTTCAAGAGTTTTATATATCTCTCTACTCAATTTTATTTTATATCTAACTTAACTGATTGAATCTGTAAAAATTTTATCCACAATAAAATCTAAGTTTTTACCTTTGACTTTTTTATTACACATTATTTTTTAAACTCCACTACTCAGACTTTTAAGAAAAATGTGCTGTTTGCGTAAAAATTCTATAATGAGCCTATAAACGCAAGGGCGTAGCTACCACCGTATCAATGATATGGGACACTCAAGCTACCGGGGCCCCAACACGTGTAACTGTAGTCCTTCTAACAGGGCTCTCATAGATGAAATGGGACCCCGAAGGAATTTTTAGGCAGGGCCCACTCAGAACTAGCTACGCCAGTGCCTAAACGTAACCTTTTTTTTTTTTTTTTCACGTTTCGCATTTTTGTGAGTGTGTGTGTTGTTTGTCGGAGAGTATGGAAGTGACAGACATAATTTTTCTTTATCACTCTCTTCTGAGAAAAGATGAACCCCCCTGTTCTAAAATGTTAATAGAAAAGATGATTGTAGGGAAAAACCACTTCTTAAACTCCCGGCTATATACGCACACAGTTTCTATTAAGAGATACGTTTTTTCCTTATCTGAATCTGCTGCTTTGTGAGTATGGGTAACAATTCTAGAATTTAAAAAGTTATTTTAACTATAGATCGGAAATTATACTAGAGTTCAATGACTTAAATTAAGTCAGAGACATTGCTCTCTTGATTAAGGAATCCTTGAATATACAATTGTTATGTTTATTTGAATTATTTTGAGTCTTTATTTGAATTATTTTGAGTCATTGTTATGAAAGGAAAGATCGGGAATAACTCCGCTAACGATGTTTGCGAGAAAGATTCCTTCTCTGACATTATCGCTATTGAAAAAATGTTGGTATTATAATTATTATCTAAGGGATAACCCCTTTTTTTGGCTTGGTGAACTATGGGTATTTAGTGTAACACGCAGTGTGTCCATATTCCTGACAAATTATACATAATAAGTTCTACCTCTCTTTAATTTCGCAATTTTTGAAGGTTTTATCTTTTTCGCATTTTAACCATCGTGGTTTAAAACGGCAGCTCACCACGGCGTGATAAAAATTGTTGCAATTAAAGCATTGAGTGACTCCTCTAATAAGAAATCCCTAAACTTTTATTTGCAAGTATCCGAGATGGATTAAGTCTAATATCTGTTCAACTTAATCCTGGAACGCATTATTTGAAAGAATGAGAGAGGGCTTTTGTCTTTTTTGAGTGAGTAAGTGAATATTAACGTCGCACTATTCGGATATTCGAGGGCTTTTGGCGATGAACCTCAAAATTTGGAACCATGGTCAAGTGACAAGGACGACATCTGAGCTGGCACTTCCCTCTCTTTTCCACATCACACCAACGGGAGGACTTTGAACCTCGACAGATTTCATATGTGCATCTCCTCCTCTTCGCGATGGGTCTTCAATGATACAAGACTCGAACTCATGACACGCTGGCCACTAGGCTACTGCGACCACTTGTCATTTTGGAAAGGATTTGGGAATAGCTTCTGATAGTATATCCGAGCTCTTCCAGGTCGTTCTGTACGTATAAATAGGAAGACTGTTCGAGATTTTAGGTTCTATTACGTAGTATTCAAAGACACTACTCGCCGCTAATGTGTGTGCGTAAGACTCCAATACTCTTCGTTGCATTAATAAATAATTTAATGAGACTTGAAGTTTTACTTCTTAAAGTGGGAAATTTTTTGGGAATGGTTTTAATTTGTTCTCTATAGGTACTTTTGATTTTAAGCATTATATGAGGTGGGGTCTGAGTTTTGGAGTGGTTTCCGGGTTATTGTCAGAGAGCGTTTGCGCAATGGCTTGATCTAATTGAGAGTAGTTATTTATCATTTTAATGGGTTCATTATTGTCAGTTGGCCAGTCCACTTGACCAGTGATATTAACGTCGCACTGTTTAGCTACACGAGGGCTTTGGGCGACGTACCATGGAATTTTAAACCATGGTCAAGTGATGTGGACGGCACCTGAGCTGGCACCCCCCTCTCCTAACTATCATACCACACCAACGGGAGGACGTTTCAGCTCTCGACAGATTTAACATACATCGCTGCCCTACACGGTGGGTCTTTAGTGGTACTGGGCTCGAACTCGTGACAAGGCAAGCCACGGTCCGATACCTATACCCCTCGGCTACAATTCAAATGAAATGAACAATAAATTCAAAATGAATACCGAAAAAAAGTCTCCAAGGTTCAAACCATTCTCCTCTCCTGCCCAATTTTACATCTTTGAGTCTGATTTTGCATATCTTCTTTTTAGATTAAAAAAGGAACGCTTTAAACAGATACCATGAAAAAATTAGTTTATCTTGAATGGATTGAATTATTAAAAAATGCTACGTTCATTCTTTTTATTCATAGAATTGGTTCCTGGAATACAAAAATATTCAAATGCGCCCTCTTAAATAATTCGTCCAACTTTGTGTCCAATTTAAATGACAACCGCCCTTGCGCAGAGGGGTGTTAGTAGTTAAAATATACCGGTTCTGGAACAGTGGTGCCGGTGGTGCCAAGAGGTTGAGGCGCATGCAAACAAAAGAGGGTGGAAGTCCCCCCGGGTCTGGACCGGAGGGAAGGTTTCTGATTGATAAGGGTTTCGGGGCTCTGTATTGATAAGAAATGCACGCTTTTAGCGATAACGAGTTATATTCTGATATAGTTTTAATTAAATGATTATGATTTTTTTAATTACGTCATTGGAAGCAAATTTTAATTGGGATGAAGGAACCAAACTTTTTGGAGGGGGACATAATTTGTTACTTAGGATTAATGAATATATTTTATTATAATCTATTTTCCCCCCTTAAATATATTTCATTATTTTTTAAACTAAAGTATTATTCGCCTGTGGCGCCATCCATGAACGATTTGAATTTACAAGTGCAGAATTATGCCTATTCTTAAGTTTCGAACCTCAAAAGTCTTCGTACTTGAATGTTAGACATGTTTTTCTAACCATTCGACTACGAAGACCTAATGCTTCGTTGAGATTTTGTGAATATACATCAAAAACCGAATTAAAATAGTAAAAATAAAGTTGAGATTCCTACAACTAAAAATTAATAGCACTCTGTTTGAAACATTTGATGCAAAACTATTCAAAACTAGGGATTTCTTTATTTTATTAGGTAATCTTACAATTTTGGAAATAAACGTACGGTGCATGTTTAGACCAAACGAAGTCACGTTCAGAATGAATCATAAGTCGGATAAAGTATTACTCAGTAGGGTAAAAATGGAATGTGTACTTATATGGTCATAGAGAAATGTTCTAGATATATGTCAGAATGTGTGTCCTGATAAGAACCTTATTTATTCACGCTGAAAAGGCTCCAGAAATCCTATGTGCATGTCAATACAAAATATAATTACTGCTATAGAGTAATGTAGTAGAGATACATTACCATAAAGGTTCTCATACATGTAGCTCGGAATTTTATCTGAAATTGGTAGTTGGCCTCTTAGATAAGAATTGGCGACTCTTGCTAGAACCCAAGATAACATTTAATCTACAGATTACTTTGGAAAGTATGCACACTAGCTCATTCCAATTCAGCGTGGCAATGAGTTCGGAAGGGGATCACCCTTTTTGTAAATAATCGATAACGTGATTAAGATAACGTTCCCTTCTGGTTTTGGCAATGTTTTATAAATAGGAACAGCTTGAAATTATACTCACTTGCTTTAGTACAGCACGTTGACCTCGTTCAGTATAAAGAAATTGCTTACTACTTCCAATTTAATAGCGATTATTTTGAATTTTATTTTCCGAGAATTTAGTATTTAATATCAGTAAAACGAAACGGATTATTTAGAGAAAATATTTAACGAAGTTGACATTCCTATTGATGGGAATGTATTAGCTGAAATGGATTTTGGAGATATCAGCAACAGCCAATGGAACGAGTCATTCGAGCTAATCAGTGAAAATAATAACTTTAAATGTAAAGACTGTAAAAAAGTTTATTCTCAACAGAAGAGTTTGAATCGTCATATTAAGACATTTCATTCGGTATCTTCGTACATCTGTGCCATCTGCAAACGCACTTTTAATAGAAAGGATAGTCTAAGACGACACCAATCAACAACCCATGGATGCCCACATTTGTTCAAACTACTTCAGAAAGTTCATCTCGAATTAGAGTGCACCGCTATTCTGAGAAGGAAAATGCCGCTTCTACATCCCATGCTACAAATGATGATGAGAAGACTCGACCCATCAAACTTTCCAATTCTACTAGAAAGAAAGTCTTCAATTGCTTCGAGTGTGGAAAAGTGTTCTATCAAAGAAACAGTCTTAATCAACATGTAAAGACATGTCTAACATTCAAGTACGAAGACTTTTGAGGTTCAAAACTTAAGAATAGGCATAATTCTGCACTTGTAAATTCAAATCGTTCATGGATGGCGCCACAGGCGAATAATACTTTAGTTTAAAAAATAATGAAATATATTTAAGGGGGAAAAATAGATTATAATAAAATATATTCATTAACCCTAAGTAACAAATTATGTCCCCCTCCAAAAAGTTTGGTTCCTTCATCCCAATTAAAATTTGCTTCCAATGACGTAATTAAAAAAATCATAATCATTTAATTAAAACTATATCAGAATATAACTCGTTATCGCTAAAAGTGTGCATTTCTTATCAGTACAGAGCCCCGAAACCCTTATCAATCAGAAACCAACCCCCCGGTCCAGACCCGGGGGGGGATTTCCACCCTCCTTTGTTTGCATGCGCCTCAACCCCCTGGCACCACCGGCACCACTGTTCCAGAACCGGTATATTTTAACTACTGGTGTTGCCGTGTAGAAGAGAATCCAGGCGATTAGTCAACCTTACTTTCGCAAATTTTGCTCTTGGTTCAAAGTAAGCCAATCGAGAAACCTTTAACCCTTTAAAATTACTATTTACAACCATTATGATCTGTTCCGAAACCAACTATATCTTCCTCAGTCCCTGCAGTTACTAAACCTTCTACATGAACTGAGACACAACTCTTGTCATCTACATCTTCTGTTACAGCTACATCACCATCAATATCTCAGCCATCTATTGCTTTAATAGATACTGCTCCCACCACATATAATAATTTTTCTACATGCCGTCTATTTTCAGTTGGAGTGGAAGATCTGGTAGTTTCCTCAGGGAAAACAAAATCAATAATTTTGACATCTGAGGATTCCTTTTTTATTTTTACATTTTTTATTTTATTTTGGTTTACTAGTAGTGGCTAAATTATCAATTTTATTATTACCTTTTAAGTTAAATGAATTATCATTAATGCCCTCGTTTACAAGAGTAAAGGGGGTGCTGTGTTCCGAGCAGTCTAGTATTGTGCAGGGGAGTCCAAAGCGCACTCAACGTAGCATCCTTTTTCGGGATAGTCTCTTCAATGGCATTTTGTACAACTTCCTTCATCTCCTTGTTTTGATCTGAATCACCTTGGCTTACAGTTACAGGTTTTGAGGGATGTTGAGCAACAAAGGCTTTTATCCCCTAAAAGACAAAAGTAAATTTTACAAGTTAATAGATATCAAAATATTTCATTTTCTAAACAAAAAACCTAAATGTTGATCTATCTTGACACAACTTTCTCCATTAAATCTTTGAAAATGATGTTGCAATGTGGATCAATTTTGAGAAAATGTTTGAGATGATCCCGAGGATGTGTATATCTTCTGCAGCTTAACAAGGTATGATCCAAGTCATTTAAACAGTTCCAAGAGCTACAAATTGCATTGTCTAATAATTTGAAATTTTTTTTATAAGTCTTGGAGTTGATCATTTTACTGAAGATTCGAGTAGACAGAATTTCTTCTCTTTTATTATTTGTCCACTTAGAAATGGTGCCAATGTTCGGAATATTAGCAAAATTTCAAAATACTTGCTTGAATGGAAGGTAAAAATTTTTTAACTTCCATTTAAATCTCTTTTGATCTATACATTTTTTTTTACTGGTGTTTTCTGAGGCAATCCACAGTCTATGTAAACATTAGACTCTGTGACAAATATTGCGGGATAATTTGCCTTTTCATTCCAAAATATATTTGAGTGTCCTGGAGTCCGAAGTAGAATCAACTCACCTCTTAGCTTAACCCTTTATCTACCGCATTATGATTTACTCTGCAGTTCTTTTCACGCAATATTTTTTTTTTAAATTTTGAAAATTTTTTTTTCGGGACAAAAATGATAATCTTCGCAATCCGCTGAAAACGCTATTTCTGCTTTAAAACTATTCGCTTTCCCGGCTAAACTACTCTTCATAGAACCCGTGCTTCCATATATCTTGGAAGAGTGGATTTCAAAGAATATTCCTGTTAAGTATAGTCAGAATATTCGTAAAAATGGTTAGTCTACACACAATTTTAAAGTGAGTGGTACTTATAAGTACCGTCGGTAGATATAGGGTTAAAAGTTGTTTGTAGGTGTTGATCAATACCTACAATCTAACCTTGAATCTGTATCATGGTTTCTCGAAGTTTTCTTCCTCAAGTAGTGGAGCTGAAAATAGGGGGAAAGGATTCAGAAACTATTTATAAAGGCAAGATATTTTTTGTTGATTATTTAATAAAAGAGAGAATTTATAATAAAAGAGAATTTTGAAATTGAATCTTTTCTGTATGACTATTTTAATAAGATTTATGTCATACTAGCTGGTATACCCGTTCTTCGCACGGCTGAACTGAAAAATTAAACAACTCAGATTGGAGGATGAAGAAGTTTTTAATGAGTTAATTTTACCTGAATTGCAAATTCAACAAAAAAAGCTTTTTGCATATCTCAGCTAAAAAAAAAACAAACGAAAAACACCTTTGTTAAATTTTAAGTATGTAGATGTAAAAGCTGATAAAAAGGATTTTTTTTATTTATAAATCCCCGTAACACTCTTGAGGGTCGATTTTTGAAAATACCTCCCTAAGCTGATCTCTGCTCAGCAAAAGTAGCAGATTGTTAAAAGTTTTGTGTAATGAACGCTTAAAATAGTGTATATAATTTATATCTGAAAGTGTAATACATTAATATTAATTTCTGTTGCATTTATTTTATGTTAAAATTGTAATATTCGCAAGCAACGCCGTTTCTTAAATTATAATGGCGATTCAATGAAAAACATAACGAAATGCTAATGATAGAGTCAAGTTGGCAAATGTCTAGCTACTTTCATAGCTCGAGCTTTATTAGAGCTTTGTAAGACCCGGCGTGTAGGGGAGCAATGCACGTTAATGCTTTAAATACCGCATTTTGATTTACTGCAGTTTTTTTCATGCAATATTTTTTTTGGATCACTACATTGAAAATTAAGGGATGTACATAAAAAAAGTACTCCACTTTGGGAAATTTAATCCGTTAGAGCTAATAAATTAATTAAAGATATTCCACTGTGAATTTAATTATATACACCGTTCACTTAAAATAAATAGTCAGATTGTTTTCTAAGGTCTTCATTAACATACAAAAACATAAGACACTAAAATTTTTACAAACTATTTTTTCGGGACAAAAATAATAATGTTTGCAATCCGCTGAAAACGCTGCAGCTGAAAACGCATATCTGCTGCAAAACTATTCGCCTTACCCGCTAAAATACTCATCATGTGCTGCCATATATCTTGGAAGAGTGGATTTCAAAGAATATTCCTGCTAAGTATTGGTAGAATATTCTTTCTCTATGTGGTGTGGTAGTTAGGAGAAGGGGGTGCCAGCTCAGGTGTCGTCCACGTCACTTGACCATGGTTCAAAATAACGTGATCCGTTGCCAAAAGCCCTCGTGTAGCTGAACAGTGCGACGTTAAAATTCACTCACTCTAAAAATACAGTACAGTAGTTATAATTATTTTTATACTTAAAAATGCAATATCCGCATATTCAATTAAAATTATAGCGTTATAACTAACTACTAACCACAAACAAATTTCGAAAATTTGTCCAAATGATGTAGTGTGAAAGAGAAAGTTTATTTACTTTAAGTACCAGAACCGATAAAAGCATTTATTTTGAAAAAATATCAGTTTCTTACTACCAAATATATGCATAATAAAATCATTATAAAAACATTCAAATAAAGAGCGATTTATAACAACCTCTCCCTTCAAAACATAGTTTTAATCTGAAATAAAAAAAATTAGGGAGTATGCTGATAACAGGAATTAATTAGTAGCAAACGCCTTCCTTAGCCAAAACAAAAAGCGTTTCTTCACAAGCAAAAGATGAATTGCTTGCAGATGGCAGAATTTTTTCCAATTTACTTGACAAATATCGTTATATTTTTGACACTTCAACCAATATCTTTATAAATTATAGTCTATGCTATAAATTATAGCCTTAGTGCTATTCTGATGTATAAGCTATATTACTGTAAAGTTTCATTAAAATCCATTCAGTTGTTTTTGCGTGAAAGACCCACAAACATCCTCACAAACTTTCGCCTTTATAATATATATTAGATATCTAGATTTGAGTAGCTTACAGAAATCGATATCCGAACCCTAACAGGGTCAATCCTTTAGATCGTCTTAAGGAAAAACAAAAGGATGCTTTTTTTTAGAAGCTGTACGAAAATAAGTTTATATATTTGTGAATTAAAAAAGCAGCATTAAAATCTACAAAGCATATATAGCTAACAGCTTCAAACTACAGATATACACGAGTTTATCGTTTTAAGTTTAATTTGGTAGTCACAAAAATGAAAGCAATATTTAATGAAATTTGTACTTCTGACCTACAATCGGATGATAAAGCAGATCGATGCTTAGCTAGTGAATAGACTTGAAGCTAGTTGATTTTTTAACTGACTTCTATCTTTAAGTCTTACAAATTTAAGCTGAAGTTTTTTCCCCTTTCAAGAGTAAGAAGTTTTTATTTACTTCTGCATACTGTTTTGAAGAATTTGGTAAGAATATGAATAATTAGTTTTTGAAGTGAAACTTCTTAGCGCTCGAGAGTGAATGAGAAATTTGCCCAGTTTTGCGTAACAGGGAAAAAGCGAACGGAAGTAGTCTCCCCGCCCCCTCCCATCCCCCGAATCGTCACCATGGGGACAGGATAGCGAGTTGGGAGGAAAAGGGGAGCGGGGACACAACGTGACTTGCGTCATATCCGTGTAAATGTTGGATGATTGCTCACTCCGATTGGTCAACTTGCCCACATTACTATTGGGGGTCCTTTCCCCCCAGACCCGGGAACATCTATCAACGGTTGTATGAGATGCAGTGACATTACGGTGTAGACAAAATAGCTCTCACAGTAAAAGCGTGCTTTTTTGAAATATTTTCTTAGATTGTTTCCTACATGGCGATGTTTTTGGCGGCTAATTTGCTTTTTTGACTTTTATTTGCGTTGAATTATTATATTAATTCTAGTCAGAATGCATAAATCAAATGCACAAAGAGGAAAAGTGTTTCGTGAAAGAAAGAAAAAAGAAAAACTAGCAGCAAGTCTCTAGTCGAAAAAGTGACAAGAAAAAGCAAGGGAAAAAAACCCAGAAAAATATTGCAAATTTATTAAGTGCTACTGCGGAATCTCCATCAGAGTACATTAGAGAATATCGAGCACGGAAAAAAAACCACTGCAAAATACTCTCTTAATGCTCAGTTTAAGGGAATGAATGAATGATTGAATATTAACGTCGCACTGTTCAGCTACACGAGGGCTTTTGGCGACGGACCACGTAATTTCGAACCATGCTCAGTTTAAGGGATGGGAATGCTATTGAGACTCTTCTAATGACTGCACAGATTAATACGGACTTAGTGAACCACCCTGTGCATTAACTACAGAGCCCTCAACAATTCTAGTGTGTGTTGGAACTGATGCATGCAAATCAATAATAAATTATATCTTACTTTACAAAGACTATGATTCCCATAAAAATACTCAAAGATTTTCAAAAACGCGATTCATTGATAATCGTTTAATTGATACGGGGGTTCAATTTATGATAGATTATGGTTTAGAGATGATTTGAGAACGTCTGTTCCTGGACATAAAAAATTTTTTTACAAAATATTTTACCGGGAATTAATATAGAAGACACATTAAAGCATGCTACAATTGCCGACAAAGTTTAAATTGGAAAAGTATACCAAATTTATCAAAATATAATGGTTTTGTATACCCAGAAATTCCAGGAAATCTTTCTACTTTGGATTTGGTATCAGAAAGACTCATTTCGCCACGAATATCTTTCACGCAAATTAGGCGATTGAGACATGTGCTCGGTCAATTTGGAATATTAGGGTGAATAATCAATGTTCCAACGTTGCCAAAGTAGTTTCACTTCTATCACGTGGCGTTTTTTTCCCCTTGTTTGAAAAAAGACTCAAACTGAGTCAATAAAATTTTATTATTAAAAGATATGGAGGGGAACAACCTATAGATATCAATTATTCCATAATGAACTGGGTCAATCAAAATCTTTTAGATAATCTCTGAGAGACAAGGAGTTCAATTTGAGAGCAATGAAATATAACAGAAATTGGTATCCCGTTAAAAAAACAATCGTCTTTTCAATTCCAAGATCTAATCCGCGCCTTTCAGATTACACGTCACGAAGATTTCACGATATTAAACCTGTTCTTACTCTATAGTAATCTTGGCTTCTACATCCATTTATAATAATTGAGACTATCCGGGGAAAAAACATGGAAATACTGTTAGCATAATTTCAATCAATTTTAGAAAAATAAGCCACTTTCGTAATGGGAGCATGTAAAAGACAATGATCCAGATCAGGTCTTCGTCACTTAAACATGTTTCAAAATTACAAAGTCCGTCACCAAAAGCCTTTGTGTAGCTGAATAAGGTGACGTTAATATTCACCCACGTCACTGAAGACCCGCCGTGTAGAAAGAGGCGATGCATATTAAATCTTGCGAGGCTCAATATCCTCCTGTTGGTGTGGTGTTAGTTTGGTGAGGTGGGGGGGGAGGTTGCAGCTTAGGTGTTGACCTCGTCACTTGATTGGGATTCATAATTACGAGGGCCGTCGTCAATAACTCTCGAGTTTCTTTGAGAGCGATGTTAATAAAAAAATAAAAATAAAACCATTGTAGTTTGATCATGGTTGGCGAGAGTCATGGTCCGGATCATGGTGTCATGGATTCAAGTGCGAGTACCACTGAAGACTCACCATGTAAAGGGGCTGATGCCGTTAAATCTATCGAGGCTTAAAGTCCTCACGTTGGTATAGTGTGAAAATCTGAAGACTAGTGTACCGGCAAGAGCATTCTCGTCACTTGATCGTAGCTTAAAATTTCGAGGTTCGTTCCAGGTTTTCAGGTTCCCTAGTATGGCTGCAAAGCACGACGTTAATAATTATCCACCCATCATGATAAAACGGTACAGGCGTTCCTCGTATAACACGGTACTTATAAAACATGGTTTCGATAATACATGGTACAAAATTTGCGATAATCATAATACGAATTCGGCGGGGTACACGGTTGGGTATAACAAGATTTTTAAAACATCATTTTTATTTGATAAGGAGATTCCTGAATGGATTTTTTGTTCAAGTGCGTTCAGTCAGGGGAATCCTCAACTTTATCGCTTCATTAATATGAAGCGGAAATTTTTTTAGAGAACTGCAGAATTCTTTAGCTTCTTTTAGAGAAATTCCGAAAGAATTAAAAAATCGAAGCAGACAAGCAACTGCAAATACTTCAGATCACTTTGTAATGATGACAGAGTTTCAACCAATTTTGAAAAAAGAAAAGAAATAGATTAGCTATAACTTTTGATGAGAGTGATGATGGAAATTAATTTTGTCACCCTGAATAGCCGTTTCTATTTATTTTGTAATAATAAGTATAATTTTTTTGAATATATTTTTTGTTGCATAGTTAATTTTTGTTTTTTGTATGTTTTTCATTTCTATGTTTTATTGGGAAGAAATTTCAGCTTTCATAAAATTTTACACCTTAAGACTCGATTTTGATATAACACGGTACACATTGCCTTGATTTAGATTATTTCAAAGTCTCGTATAACACGGTTTCGAAAAAGCACAGAACGAATTAATCGTGTTATATGAGGGACACCTGTACTTGCTATAATTTTTACATACTTACAAAGTTTTTTTTAGAACAAAGGCTACACATAATGTATTCCCCAGCTAAGTGGCCTAGTACTCAAGGTAACGGACTCATGGCCGGCGTGTCATGAGTTCGAGCCTAATACCACTGAAGACTCACTGTGCAGAGGGAGCCAATGCAGGTTAAATATGTCGAGGCTCAAACCTCCTTCCGTTGGTGTGGTGTAGAAGATAGGAAAGATGGTGCCAGCTCAGATGTCATCCTCGTCACTTGACCGTGGTTCAAAATTACGAGATCCTTCGCCAAAAGCTCTCGAGTAGCTGAACAGTACTACGTTCATGTTCTCACTCTCTCGCTCGCTCACTCACTCCTCACATCTTGATCCTTTCAAATTAAATGCGCCTTGCGTTCATAGTCACGAACTCATGGCCACTGTTATCGAGTCATGGGTTCGAGTCTTGAAGACAAGGAAAATACACAGTGGCGTAACATACACTCCCACATTGCGGGGGGGACTCTAGAGGGCCCAAAGCTCAACTGACGCAAAGTAAGTATTTGGGCTTAAGGCCAAAGATCTGAGTTTGCAGGGGGCCCTAATGTTCTCCATCATGTCACTGAAAATACATCGTGTAAAGGGGATGATGCAATGTATATCTTTCGTGCTTCAAAGTCCACATTAGCCAGATATGGAAGTTAGGAGAATGACGTGCCGCTTGTAGTCCTCGTCACTTGAACGGAGATCAAAATTACAAGTCCGTCGCCAATAATCCTAGCGCTGCTTTAGAAAACGCGTGACGTTAATATACACTTCTTCATAAGCGTAACAACCTGTTACAGGTCTTGGCTGCCTCCACAGCTCGCTTCCTCCAATTCCAACGATACGCAGCAACTCTCTGCCAGTTTTTAACATTTAGAGTTTTTAAGTCATTTTCAACATCATCTATACCCACCTTGTTGGTGGTCTTCCTCTTGTTCGAGATCCCGTAGGATTCTTAAAAGTGTAAACTCTGGTCTGGTTGTTTTCCGGGCTTCTCCAGATGTGAATCTGTTACTTCGGATGACTTGAGGTTCTTCGTAAAGCCTAAAGAGCTCGAAATAATGTCCACTTACTTATTCAAATAAAATGGAGAAGTCTTTTTCCAAAAATTTATTAACGTCACGCTATAAAGCAACACAAGGAATATTGGCGACGGACCTCTTAATTTGGAACCCCGGTCATATCATGACCCACACCCCTCTCCAAACTACCACACCATGCCAACGGGAAAACTTTAAACATCGACAGGTATAAGGCATCAGGCACTCTTCACAGCGGATCTTCATGAGTATTAGTGCTTGAACTCGGGATACGCTGGCCATGTGAGTTCGAGACAATAATCACAAGGTTACCGCACTCACTTGATTCTTACAGAACCAGAAATTGAACGTTTAATACATATTCACATTTTTATCTACTGTGTGCTTACAGTATTATTATTTATTTTTTGGTTGTATACTCTTGGTTTTATTTGTAGAAAATTTCATTATACACAGAAAAATTTCAGAAAATTCAAAATTTAACAGAAAAGATACGAAATTAAAACACACACACATTTAATTTTTGAAAAAAATGTATCTTTAATTTTTGAATACTATTTTCATTGAAAGTTAAAAAATATGTATTAAAATTTTAACTGTCTTATTTATTATTACAATAATTATTTAGAAAACATTAACGAAAACAAAAGATGATATGAGCTTTATAAGGTCAAAACTAACTGGGTCAATAAGAATTATATTGTTAGAAAACTTATGAGAAATCCATGTCTGAGCACAATAAAAACTTCTATAGAATTCAATCAACAGTTTTCCTCTTTTGCTTCACTGGTTTCCTAATTTATTCGACGAAAGCTGAGATAAACTGGTTACATGGCCGCTTGACATAAGGAAAAATTTTTGCATGTCCAAGGAACGAAAAGCTCAGGATTTCCTCCACAAAATTACCAATGTAAATATACCCATATCTTGTTGGAATCATGTTCTGTTTACAGATGAGATAGAGAAAAAAAAGCGTTACGATATGGGAAAAAAAATAACGTGGAACTCTTAATCCCAATTTGAGTGAAATATGGTGGTGGAGGCGAGACTTGGAGGAGGTGATACATAATCAGCAAATAAATTGGATGAATTGGTATTTATTGATAGCATATATATAAAAGATCTTATAAACTATTTTTTAATATTTTAAAAGTCATTTTACATTTATAAAACCATAGTTTGGGTATAAGAAACAAACTAGTGTGTGTTTTTTAATCACTTTACTATGCCCACACCCCTGAGTTTTTTTTTTATAGTTATCCAAGATTTTAAAAATACCTCCGGATTTAAGTCTAGTTGAACGTATTGAACGATAAAAGTGGAGATTATATCAGGAAAACACACATAAGACAATGTAACAAAAAAGAGAAGAAAAAAAAGAATAGTTATCCCCATGGATAGGAAAATAATCAATGATTACTAAGCAAATTTTGCACGTGCTCACATCCCAAACGCTTACAATCTTCCATGGACAATGGCGCAGACAAGAGGTGTGTGTGTAGGGGGGGCGGGGTCCACAGGTCCACCCACCCATAGCTGTTGATTTTTTTTTCAAATAGTAATAATTCTATGTATATAGTAAGTAAAGTTTTATTAAATATTTGTTATTAATAATTTATTTTATTAATTAATGCTTATTATCAATAATTTATTTTTTATTGTTTTTTGTTCTCGACAATGGGCTCGATTCATGATGATCACATGATAAACACGTGTTCTCCATTGAATTCAAAACGGACATCAAATTAATTGTATTTGTTCTTCTATTTGTAAAACTTGGGTAAAATTTCAAAATTTTATAATTGGATAAAAATATTCATATGTTATAAAAAAAATAAATTTCTTCAAAAGATGTTAAATTTTTTTTAAAAAAATCTTATTTTATGCTTGTATTTTTAAATAAAATGCATTTTGTCTACCTGTGTGTGCATTTTTGTTGTTGACAAATTTGTATTTTTTATGAGAAAGTTTCTGAAAAGATCAAAAGTTGGCAACAACGAAGCGCATGAATGATTAGCTGGAAACATATGATTGCTTTTTTCCAGTGACTATGACGTCACATGAGATCTTGAACATATTGGTTAAAAACACGTGGTTATCATTATCATATGACTATGATGTCACAAGAATTGAGCCCATTGATCAAATCAAACGAATATGTTTGGCGGCGTACTGTAGGATGATACGAGAAGGGTGGAATTTCAACCCTGGACCTTCCCCCTCTCCTCTATGAAAAATTCTTGTGTGTGCCTCTCTCTCTGGTCATGGTTACTCTAAAATATTCTAATAAATTGCTAAAGTATTGCACTGTTTGGAAGCAGAATTTTTTTAGTGTCGATTTCTTTTGTGAGGCATCTGATTGGTTACTTAAGACGGTACTTATCTATTTTTCAAAAAATTATTTTACTTTATATTTAAAATAATTTAATAAATGCTTTTTTATATTTTGCTAAGAATATATTTTAATATTATATTTAAAGTAATCACAATATAATATATCAAATCTCTTTCTCTCTTTGAATATAAAGCTCTATTACGGTGAAATTCGAGAGTGTCCGTGGGGCCGCAGTAGCCTAGTGGTCAAGGTAACGGACTCGTGGTCTGTTACCTTGAGTTCGAACCTATTACCGCTGTAGACCCACCGTGTAGGGGAGCGATGCACGTTAAATCTGTCGAGAGCTGAAACGTCCTTCCGTTGGTGTGTTGTGGAAGTTAGAAGAGGTGGTGACAGCTCAGATGACGTCCTCATCACTTGACTATTATTCAAAATTATGAGGACCGTTGCCAAAAACTGTCGTGTAGCTAAATAGTAGACGTTAATATTCACTCACTCAAGAGAAGAGAGTGTCTTTGAGAGTGTCCGTTCACTTTTTGAGAACAAAACTCACCGTGTAGAGGAGAAAATGTGCATTAAACCTGTCGAGGCTCAAATACATTGGAGTTCATTGAATTCACATTGGAGTAATGTGGAAGTTTCAAGAGAAAGGTGCAAGCTCAGGTATCATCCTCATTACTTAACTGTGGTTCAAAATGTCGCAGTACATCGCCAATAGCCCTTGTATTTTTTTTTTAAGTGAGGCTCGTTAATAACCAATCGCTCACTTCGGAAAAGCACAGAATTGTTATTTTATATATAATTTTTTTTTTAAAAGTAATTCTTAATTTTTTTATAACCTGTTTCTTAGAATTAAATATTTTTTAAGCAAACGGAAATTCTAACAATATACAAGCACACAAACTTTTAATAAAGGAGAAAAAATACGCTTAAATTAGTGCTCTGGAAATGTGAAATTGTCTACACTGTACGTATTGAGCAATCGATTTCAAAACCCTTTGAATAGTTTTCAATAATCGCCTTCAATGTTGACTGAGATTCTAGACCAGGGATACTCCATCTTTTCTCCCGCCGCGCCTCATACACATGGCGATTATTTCATGCGCGCCGCAACATGCGGATAATGGAAAAAAGCGCATTATTAGACCAAAGCAACATTGACAAACAAAACTGATCAATATATTAAAATTAATATTTTTTGCTTTTTATTTAATACTATATTAACTTTTCTATCAAACACACACACACAAAATTATGAATTTTTACTGATTTATGGGATAATTTCTATTTTCTTTCATGGATGGCCAAGCCTCTTGCTTACATTCTACTATTGAAAAAAACCCGAATTAATAGCAAAATTGATACATTTAATTGCTTTATTGGTAGAATTTCCTGTTGAATTTTTTGTACGTTGTTCTCCAATAATTGAATTTCTTAGTGCAATGGGCCGCTCAGAAAAGGCCGCCGGGCCGCAGGTGGAGTACCACTATTCTTTGCAGATTGTGCAATGGGGACTATTTCCAAAATACTAAATCCATTTAAACCTGTGGAGCTTGAAGAAAATGACGCTTCTCATAAAAAAAAAACTTGTAGTGGGAATGAAATTTGAATTAGATTCGTACAGAAATCAAACAAAGATTTTATGCTGTAAATATGATGGTGAAAATTTATTTCAGTATTTAATTCTATAAGAAATAATTTTGACTATAAAATAATCTTTATGATGAACTAAAAAAATGCTTATTATTTAGAGTAAGGTTATTTTACGTTTTTAGAATTTTGTATAATTTAATTTCATTCTCACGCACCTGTGATTAAATTTAAATCTTGACTTTTTTAATTACTTCATCTGAAAACAATTTTTTCTTATCATATTGGCAACTAGCCTTTGCAGACACGGCAAATCCCCAAACGTGAGAACCATTTCATAGTGGCACCATCGGTACCAGATATTTGGACACGTGAATAAATTTTAATTCAAGCTGTCGTCGGATGCTAAATATTCCTGTGATTTAATTTTGTCGAAAGTACAGAGCCCAACTTATACTCAAGGGATCTTTTACATGCCACATAATCGCATGACATGCGTGCCTACGATTTTCACATCCAGAAAATCTACTGACTACAGCTGGAATCGAACCTGCAGCCTTAAGCTTACGAAGCAGTCACGCTACCTCTAAGCCACCGAGTTGTTGAAAGCAAGAGGTGATGACTTTCATTAACATATACATAATATTATTACATAAGTAATTAAATATATCGGTTCTGGGTCAGGAGGATTTGAAGAATCAAGAGATGGGGATGAGGGTGAAAATTTCGGTTTCTTCCGACTGATTCATCAAATTCTGGTAAAACTAGCATTGTAAAGTGTTTATTGGATACAATATTAATGCAGGGTCGGTTCTAGCAATTTTGCCTCCTCGGACAAAAATGGAAAATGCCGCCCTTCTCTCCAAAGCTAAAAAATTAAATTTTTTCACATAGATGCACACATGTAGACCTTGAAAACCGAATAAAAAGGCAGCTTAACTATGTATGTATATATATATATATATATAATCTTAAATCCACAGCCATACTTAAAAATAGTAAATCTCTTATTGAAAAAATGAAAGATAAAAAGTCATAGTTTTCATCATTTCAGTCTATAGTTTAGATTTTGAAGATCTTTTTAACTCTATTGATATTGATGATATGATTAATATACTTGTAACTTTGCATAAAAATAATTTATTTAATAATGTTAATTATGATAGATTTAGTTCACTACTTAGGTTAGTACTTAAAGAGAACTATATATTTCATAAGGGTAACTATTATCTGCAGATTAAAGGTTTGCCACAAGGTGGCCCTGTGAGCAACTGTCTTGCCAACTTATATTTACATTATTTTGAAAGTAGTTACGTTAATAATTCTAAATATTATATTTATCGTTATATAGATGCCATAGTCATTTTTGGCAAGCAAGTCAATTTTATACCTAATACTTATTTTTATCCACAATATCTTAATTTAATAAAGACAATTAATAACAACAATGAAGCAAATTTTCTTGACATTCATATCAAATTAATAGATAATGTAATAGTTTCTAATATTTATATGATAAAAGAGAAGATTTTGATTTCAATATAATAAAAGTTCCGCATTGGGAGAGTAATGTACTTATTTCTATATTCAGAAATATTGTTATTAATTATATATAACGCTATAAATTTCTAGTGTCAAAAAAATCAGAAATAATAAATAACAATAAACATTTAACTAAATATTGCTTAAATCAGAAATACCCAATTAATTTTATTAATAGTTATATAAATAAAGCTATTCAAAATTGTAAGGATTAAAAATTATTAGATTAATAATAGTTTAATACTATAAATTTACATATATCATAGTTATAGTTACCTCTATATTCTAATATTAATTAAAATTAGCTATTATTATTTAATTCATATATACTCTAGTATCACTAAAGTTATGGTAATTTGTAACTATCTTATTAATTCTTGTTTCTATTCTTTTTATACTTTTGTTAAGTTCTACATTTCAGCCATTCGCATGCTTAGAATCTGCATTAGGGTCCAGAATCTAGCAATAGCTTATTTATTGCACTCAGATTTAGCGCGGGCTTTGCATTTTCAAGTGCAATTTTTAGGTAAATTACCTCTATTTTGTAATGAATTTAGATATTCCTATCCATTACTTTCAATAGGTTTTTGCTCAGTATTATTTACATAAAGGGGGAAGGTTGGCTGGCCAAAAAACATGTTCAACCCCACCTTTATATAATTTTTTTTATATATATTAGCTGTCCTCAGTCAGCAATGTTTATAATACTGCAGCATCCATTTTATAATTTTTAATCTAGTGTCCTTCATTGTATGTTCTCTTTACTGTCTCTGTGTTTTTTTTCGAATGCGATTGATGTGAAAGTTTATCTCTTGTTTGTAGAGAATTAGACTATATATATATATATATATATATATATAACTTTAAGTCTTACAAAATAATTGCAAATTAAGGTCATAATTATCTGTTATTATTTCAAACGAGTAAAATGTAAAAGAAGGAATTGCCCATTCCAGCAGGCCAATTTCTTTAAAACAGAGTTAACTGATGGCGGGGATCACAAGCGTTTATTTTAACTTATAGTAACTACACCCAAAACTAAAACAAAATGTCTTCTGTGGCTCTCCATCAAAAATGTATCGCCCCAATCCCCTTTTGAATAGCTGACACCAAACTTTGTATAGGTGAAAGAAATGTCCATTGTGATCCCACTCCAAGATGGAGAGAAAAGATATTAGTGAAAGATGTGTAAAAATATCAAATTTCATTATTTAAGATATATTCTTGCCTCGAACCTTTCAAGTTGCAACATAAAAGAAAACTGACATTAAACATACAGAGTACAAAATAAAAAAAAGAAAATACATTAAATAAAATACCAAATTCACATCCAATAATATTTCAGAAAATATATAAAATATATCAAATTTTCTATAACAACAACCTTTCAAACTCGATCCAAATGTTGCCCTTAACATTTGCCGCCCCGGGCAGGGGTCCGGTTTTTCCGGCCCTTGAGCCGCCCCTGATTAACGGAACTTTTAACTTAAAAAAATTTTATGCTACGGTGCTTATCAAGAACTTTTTAATAAGATACTTGATGTTGAATTTCACGAAGGTGGGGTTGAGGTTGAATTTTACTTGATATAGAAAATATAAGGGATGTTTTTATAATAATAGATGGTTTAATGAGTGAATTGGGTAATGATAAAAAATCCATTAATTTGTCATCATAAAAATATACGTGTTATCTTTATTGTTCAGAACATTTCTACAAATGTCGAGAAATGAGAAATATTTCTTAAAATGTTTCTTATTTGTGTTTCAAAAGCGTTAGAGACAAACAACAAATTTCCCGTTCATCTAAACAAATGTATTCTTCAGAATTAAAGGGTTTTTTTAAAAAGTTATTACGAAACACACACAACCACACGTCTGTACGGATATTCATTTATTGGTTTGAAACTTGAAGCGGATGATCGATTACTCATGAATATTTTTCCTGTACGAATATTTTTCCTGAGAATAAAAACGTTGTTTATGTCCCTCGGTGATAAGTGCCTCTAGAAAGAATGAAGTACTTTAATAAATTACTTTAGTCGTTTCTTTGTTAAAAAATAATATGGTATTTAAAGTGCTGAAACGTATGAGATATACAACATTTTCTCTAATCATATCGACTAAACAACATATTAAGCATTTCACGAGGAGTGAAAGTAAGAAAAGAAGTTTACGGAAATGTGTGTCCGTACTCTTCCATAAAGGCCGTAAATGAATGCATCATTAACACCATAAAAGACAATGTTCCATTGAACAAGCACAGAAATCAAATCTGAATCCTTTTAAAACGGCTGTACGGAAGTTATGGGACAGAGGTTTAGATTATAGTTATGTATCCTAACCAGTAGCGCACACAAGAATTTTTCAAAGGGGGGTCCGGGGTTGAAAGTTCACCATTCTTGTATCATGTTCCTTTTGATTTTGTCGATTTTCGGGAACAAAACACAGTAAAAAACTAACTATTGAATAAATAATTAGCATTAATTAATAAAAAATAAAATTAATCATTAATAACAAATACTCATTTAAATTTTACGTACTATATACTTAGAATTATAGTTAATCGGAAAAAAAATCAAGGGTGTTTTGGGAGGGGGTGCTCGGACCCCCCCTCCTTGTGTGCTGCGCCACTGATCCTAACTGTGTGATCTAAGCTTTGTATATGAGTAATCCATTGTTGATTCCAGCTGCTTTTTCGGTCATATCCTTTCTATTTAATGAAAAAAAAAATGTATGCTGGTGCCGAAGGAAAGACTTCGAAGATTTGCTGAAGACAGATTGTCAACATTAGATAAAAAAAAATGCATATCAATCTTCAAGGAAAAATATCAAGGATCAGAAGTTTGTAAATTTCCCTTTTCCTAGTAAAAATACTGATATTATGGGGACAGTGGGTACAAAACAAGAAAATTATCACAACCAGTCTGTAAGTATAGCTGAAGATAAAAGAAATACCATTACCAGCATTACTTCAAACGAACCTTTTGAAGCTGTCCCAAAGGGGAAACAAGCGCTGATACAATTGAAGAGGAAAGAGAAAAAATAGCACCTGTGAAATACAAAAATATAGTAATGAAAATTCTAAACTTTATCCAGTGGAATCATGGGGAAATATACTGGGGACCTGATAAAGATCTAATAGTGGATAGAAAAATTATGAGCAATACAAATATTCTAAGCTTGATTACTCATCTATTGAATGATAGAAAAATATAACTCTTTTTGGGTTTGAATCTTTTAACAAAGTCGAAACATGTTAAGAATAAATATCTGAAAACAAAAACATTATATGTAAACCCTTTATCTTGGATAGAATATTAAGTGTAATTTTTGTTCCTAAATAAATTTGTTCCATTTTTTTAAATTAATGTTCTGTTTTATTATTCTTTCTCACACAAAATAAAACACTGTAATTAGAAATATTGGTGAGAGAAAAAAATTGGAAAAAATATTGCTCAACTTGAAAGTAGAGAACTAAAGTTAAGCGAATATATATATATATATATATAATTTTATTCATATTAATGATAAACACAGACACACACGTACAATTCGTTCTAAAAAATTAAGTTATAGTAGTCTTACAATAAAAATAAAAATAACGCGGACACAAAATATAATAAGTATATATCGCTTTTTTACTATCTGAAATTTATGCTTACATTATATCCATACTTAACATATTGCAACAAGCGAAAATAATTGAGTTTATTGCAAGCGAGTTCATATATGTATTCCAATGAATAACCTTGGCTTATTTTCAAAAGAAAACATATTCAATAATGACCGTAAACATTTGATGTGACACTTTTGATAGATTTTATATCTGGATGATAAAGGATTTTTATGCTTACGAACCATTTTTTGCATTTTTGCTGACTAGTTGCGGGAACATTTTTTTGAAATAATGCTGAAAGTTCATTTTTAAACTTATTTTTTGTTTGATTATAACTGAAAACTTATAAAAATAACAAAGAAAAAAAATTTTCAATATATTTTTGTAAGAAAAAGGACAATTTTAGGTTAAATTTAGGCATTTTTTGCACATCGCGGCAAGCACTGTAAAATAAACTCTAATGTATAAGATAAAAAACAGCTCTTTGAATTTTATTCAGAAAGCGTTTACCTATGTTTTGCGCTATCGTCTTTGAATAATTTCAATTTATCACAAAATTAGGGGTAAAAAAGTGCACAAAAGGCAAATTTTTCAAAAATTTTGCATTTATAACAAAGAAAAACAATCATAAAAAAGGTAAATATATTGTTTTTTCTTATTCTCTAGTGCACAACATGCATAATATATTAAACAATGATGTTAAATTTCATGCAATTATCTCAAGGACTTTTTGAGGCATCATGTTTGTCCTGCGATAAAATATGGAAAAATCTGTTTCGGAGAAAAACGCATTTAAAGATTTAAAATCTAAATCTTAAAAAATTATACAGCTAAAACAACCTAAAACCTCTTTATATTAAAAGAATAAACCTTTTATAAGCCCATATCAGTATTATATATTAGTTTCACAAGTTCTTTTTTTTTAAAATTTTGTTACCAATTTTATAGTGTCAAAAAAACTTTTCTTAACGTTTAAATGCATAGTTTTTTTAATACAAATTAGAGATATAAAACGCACAATAGAAAAATTTTATTACATTAAAAAATATTATTTTTTATATGGAAAAATAGGTATATATTTCCATTAAGTATCTTAGAGCTTACGAAAAATGTAATATAAAATATATTAATGTGTGTTATTTCGTCAGTAAAAAAAAAAAAAAAAAATATTCCCGAAAATTTTTTTTAAAAAATATTGCTTATCACAAAGGTTACAAGAAATTATAATGAAAAGCATATAAATATCAGTTTTTAAAACCTCCATATGAATACACTTTGACTTTTTTTCATCCTTAGTAGTTTTGTTTTCTATGTAGCTTTCTTTCTCCCGAGAAAATTTTCTATATTCTAAGGGGTGTCCCACAGAAGTTAAAATGCGTTTCAGATCAAATTTTACAAATCCATGTACAAGCTATTAAGAAGGGAAGTATTTGCATTTCTAATTATGTATATATATAATGATAATAAACCTGTATATCACAAATTAAATGGAATTAACGTTAATAATGCACTTGAGAAATTTTTTCAAGTTTTATAATTGTATCTTTAAGTAAAATACTCCATAAAATGTTACTGAAAAAGGATTTTTTAGTAAATTTTGAAACATTTATGAATAGATTTCAACTTTTTGTCGCCAGCTAGCTGACTAAGTACCATCGGGATTAGCTCTGTATCAACATTCTCATTACAGCTAGCATCAATGATGAAGCAAATTCCTTAGACCTCCCAGGCCTTGCTTTAGGCATAATTAATTAATATATTTTGGTTTTAAGAACATAGTTTCTATCAAATATCTATAAAAAGTTAAATATGAAACAAAATATCGAGAAGCAAGTGCATAAGAAAATCAAAAAATTACAAAAATTTTACGTATTTGCCAAATTTCACTTAAAACTAACAAATTATTTTTGAAAAAATATCACCATATCCCGTCATTACCTTACCTAAGTTAATATTTTTTTTAAATAAATTCGATAAACACAAAAAAAGTGTAAAAAAAGTATTAAAATGCAAACACTTCCGGTTTCGATATCTAACTTCCAGTTCGTTTTTGCTGCATTCTCTTGACATAAAAACTGTTATAACTTCATAAATAATTAAAGCACAACAAAAGTAAGGTATTTTTAGAAAGCAGAAAATTCAACTATATAAAATTTAAAGTAAAAAAAAAAAATAATTTTCATCAAAATTGACGTTTTTGCAGTAGTCAGGCACCTTAAACTAAGGTTTTATTATCAAAGATGAGATTAACAAATGTTTTCGGGAGAATATAAATGATAATATCCAGGACGACCTCTTATCTGGAAAGATGGTTTAGCGAAAAAATGAAAAGCTTAACAGTTTGATGTGTCTATGGGCTCAAAACAATATTACAATGGGAAATGATTACAATGATTTTGCACTGATCAAAGCTCGAAGAAAACCTTTGTTGGTTAAGTACAATGGCAGTGACTTAACAAAGAATAACTTTTAGACATCTAAAAGTAAAAGATAGTTAAGCGATAGGTGATGAAAAGAGTGATAATTAACAATAATGTATACTCCAAACTGTAATTGAAAACTATTTCATTAATTTACTGTACTAATTTTTAAGAAAGTGTGGGTGGGTGATCCATGATGCCGTATGGTAAGAAATGAATATGAGTTGCCAAATCATGTACCTATTCTTTCTTTATGGCTGCCGGTTGCCATGGTGGTTAAATAGGTGATGGATAAGTTAAATACCCTCCAAAGAGCGAAAACAAAGAAAGGGAAAAGAGTAAAAATATGTAGAATTATTTGAAATATCTAGTTTTTTTGCATTTTAACAATTTTGTAGGCACAATATATTTAACAAGTGTTAGCTGCCATAATGAACTTCTCACACAATTTACAAGACCAAAAACCTTCAACCTGTCTGTTAAACAGCTCATTAATTTAGAAGCCAGTAAGGTTTATGGAATAATTTCTTTTTTTACTGAACGATAATTTATTTTAAATAGATTCATTGACATTCACAGACTGTGGTTGCAATAAAAAAATTTTCAATCATAGAACTATGTGATTTTAATAAAATTAATGGTCTTTGATGATTTTTTTTAATGCTGAAGATACTGATCGTAGTCAAAAAATAAATCAGAGAGAGATCTGAATTTCAAAATCCTGTTTTTTCACATATTTCCTCCGGGATTGATAGACAAAAATCTAGCAGACTTGTGAATTTATTTCACCATTGGCTTATTTCTTCTATCAATTCATTTGAAAAATGTTGAATGTAAAATAAATAATGTTGGTGTTTCAAGCAATGTTGTCCCTACCTTGCATTCAAATTTTCTAATAATACATATCGAAACTGTCTTGCTCGGTTTCATACAAATTAACTGCGAATCTCAAACTGTCAATGAAGAAACAACTGCTACTTGAACGAATATCGCCGAAACAGTTTCTTGAAGTTACAGGCGTGAAACGACGTGGCATAAGCCGAATCGGTAAATTTTATTTATGAATTCGGTTTAAAGTTTTAAAAAAACTATTGAAAAATTATGAATTTTATAGTTTTTTTAAAGTTATTTATGTGATTTTTTTTCTCTTGAACATCTGAAAAAACTAGGAACTGTCCGGCAAACGTGAATCATCCTTAATGTGTACCAAAATCAAATTCAGTTCTTGTTTGCTTTTAAACGTGTTATAAAGTTGTGTTGGACGGAAACTTGTTACCTTACAAATACTATTATAATCAAATCATATATTAAAATTAAGAAAAATTTACTAATAAAATTCAATACTTCCTCAATTTTTCACTGTTATTTTATTTACTCTTCGATTTGCATATATTTTTCCTTTGCCACATCTGTTTTATAGTTGAATACTGTTGCAACGTACTTGTATATCTTATTGTAAAAAGCGTTCCCGAAATTATTGTTAATTTCTTACCGAGCATTTATCGACAATTTTGTCCTGCCCGTTCAGTGTCATAAATATTTATATTTAATTTAAAAGATGGTTTGAATAAAAAAAATGTTACATCAAAAACTGAATTGGTACTTTCCATATTGAAAACGTTTTGTAATCTGCTGTATATTTTGATAAAAACGAATGACATATGGAGAGGGAGAATTAATTTAAGAATTGTGTATCTTTAGATTAATGTAAAGATATCAGATTTTACTCAGTTTTAAAACATATAAGGATAATATTCAATAGTATTATGCACACATATTTTTCTTTGTTCCCGATTATAAAAGTTGTATAATAGGTTTAATAGTGTGTGTAATGTAATGATTGTATTTAAAAACCCTGCATGTATAAATTAAATTTTAGTGTTATTTCTATATTAAGTTGCTCTGTAACATTTTATTTATGTCTAGCTCTTATTGATCATATTTATAATAACTTGAACTCTTATATCACAGAATTATCAAGGAAGGTTGTTTCAATTTCAATAGCATTAAAAATGCTATAATGAAAAAATTTAAAATGTGTTATTTTTAATTTGTTTCTTTTTTTGAATGAGAAGATATGGTACTTGCATATTAGCATCATCCCAGCCAAAATTGTGCCATGAGAATAATTTTTCTTCAAATAAAATACTTAAGAATATTTGTTTTGATATCGTGGTGTGATTCAAGTGGTGCAAATTTTGCTGCAGGGTCGCTGATATGCAAGTACCGAAGATATGTTTTTAATTTTAAATGTTTTATTTTTTATTACATTAAAATTTCAAATTTGATTATTTGTGTTAATGGCATTCTTATGAGAATGAATATTAATAGAAAATTCATTTTTTTTTTAAAAAAAAAGATGAATATCTGAATTTTTAATTTATAATATAAATGATTGTTTTATTGTATTATAAATATTTTATTTTAGCGGTTCGCCTGTGAGAAATGGCACGGGTTGACCAAAGACAAGTGTTACAGATTGCAGAAGATTTTGTAGACGAGGTATGTTGGCAGTTTTTTTCATTACAAGTCTATGTTACTTTAGTTTATACTTAAATAATTCACACATTTAGCTAAACCATATTCTTAGTTTGACATACTTTGTTCATACACTGGATATATTTTGTAACAACGAGTATGAATTCAACTAGTTAAACTAATTACTTATATTTAGTACAGTTTAGTTAGTTGTGTTATTGTATCTAGTATTTTTTTAATGTCTCTTTTTTAAGTAACTGTTTATTTTATATTAAATAATAGTTTTATTGAGTTTGTAAAATAGAATAAGAGTAAAATATGCAGTAATGTATATAAAGGTAGGATTGGGGGGGGTTCAAACCCTTATATGAACAAATTTTTAGCATAAATTTTGTGTCTTCAATTTTTTATAAATATAACTCCTCCCATGTAAGCGATCTATGTTCGTCACTGAAAACAAGTTAAGACTTGGTATTATATTGCAAGTACAGTAAGACCCCACTTAACGTGGGGGATACGTTCCATCAAAGTAGAGCGTAATGCGAAACAGCACTAAACGAGGCTGTCTTAACATGTAAATAATGGGGTTAGGGGAAGATGGATAGAAAATTGGTTAGATATTAAATTTAATGTTTTTTTAATAAAAAAAATAAAATTCTAAGTCAGTCAAATAATTCAGTATATTCTGTGTTTCTGCCTTTTTGTCAAGAAGGCATCTTGTTGAAGTTGCCAAATTCAATGCAGCACTAATTTGAGATTGACGTTCACCAGAATCTAATCTTCTAATCACTTGCATTTTAGTTTCCAGTGAAATGCTTTTTCTGGTTGCTTTCTTTCCTTGTTTTTCATTATCACACATGATAAAACTAAAGAGCATAATATTTGTCACTGTATTAATCATTATAGTATTACATGAATTTATACTTACAATAATGTCAACAAATGATAAAAATGCGTCCGTACAGTACCGCACCAAACTAGAAACACAACTATACTGTTGTAGATATGTTATGTTTATATTTTGAAACCTACAATTTTGCTGAATCCCCTTAGCACTGCGAGCAGTTTCGGGGAATCCCCGGGTTGAAATAAAAGAGCGCTAAACTGAAACAGCACTAAACAAAACAGCGTTAAGCGGGGTCTTACTGAATGTTGATTTAGTAATGTTTTTCCATATACTTAGTAATGCATTTCTTCATTCAAAAACCTATTGTTATATCTATTTTAGTTCATGTTAGGCTGTCAAAAAAAAATTGTGTAAGTTCATTTAGTTTTGGCAGTTTATATCATGCAAGTACCAAATATTTGAACAGTTTATTTAGGAATAAATGAGATGCACACATAGAACTCTCTTTGCTCCCGCCTTTTTGTTTAAAAGGGAAGCGGGGATTAAATTTTCACTGAATGAATGTTTCATAATTATTGGACAGTTTTTTAATATAATTAAAAGTACTGAATTATAGAAAATGATCTTGTTAAAAATTTGATTTTAAAAACAATAGAAGTATAACTTTAAAGTGTTGTAAATACTAATGAAATTTTTCTTAATGGCAGGTATACAGATATTATATCCTTTGTTTTTAGTGCGTCGTTTGTTTTGTTAATTTTGAAGGGGAATTTCATTAAGGAATTTAAACAATTTGTCATCTTTGGTTTTTAATTGTATTTTTTGCTCATTAATGTATTTTTAGGGGTTTTAAAACTGAACTTAATTGAGCATTTTTAGTATTGAATCAAATACAGAAATATTGAGATATAAAGAGAAAAGATAACTCTTAAATAATAAAGAAATATTGAATGGTTTTGTAATTATCTATAATTATTGAATAATATAGAACTGATATTATATAATAGAATTTCAATGAAATTTGTAGGTTTCTAGGTGCAATAATTTTAAGGTATGATTATTTTATTTCATTGTTGATTTTACTATGTATATTTTGACTGAATCTTCAAATTGGTTTTGGAGGAATTGAATAGGAATGTCTTTTATGTAATTAAGAGCTTGTAATATATGATCTTATTTCAAGTAGATTTTTGAACTATTGTATTAAGTCAGAACTTCAAAAGGATTATTAATTTCGCAAAATAAAACAGAATTATAAATATTACAAAACTGAATACATATAATAAAAATATATACAATTTATATACTGTCTTTAATATTTTTTGTAATAGAATAAGATGCAAGTTTATTAGATTATAATTTTAGTTTTAATGTTGGTTGACCTGAAAATTTTAAATACTGACAATTCTTTTCCTTATCTCGTATTTCTGCATAGAAAGAAATTGCTAATGAATCGATGACCAATGCTTACCAAATTTTCTTTTGCCTTAATTAGTATATTTTCCTTATGAAAATGGATTTTTCAACTACTATTAATAGTAGTTAGAATAAGTTATTTTTGATAATGTAAATTATAAAAATGTAACTAATTGGCTGTTGTATTAGGTCTTGAGGTATGGTAAACACATCCTCCCCACATTAGCACGTCTATGTCTCGTCAGCACATTCATCGAGGATGGAATTCGTATGTGGATGCAGTGGAATGAACAGAGAGACTACATGAATGTATCCTGGGGGATTGGCTGGTTTTTGGGATCAGCTTTTGTACTGATCAATCTCGTTGGACAGCTAGCAGGATCAGTGATGGTCATTGCTCGTTTTAAAGTAGATGCTGCTTGTGCTCTTCTCTTCTTCATAGTTTTCTTACAAGTGAGTTTACATTAAAATTTCATTCTACTATAATAGTTAGTGATGCTTACTTTGTGAAACAGATGTGTTATATTTTATTGTAATTAAATGTTTTATTGACTGAAATATAATAGAGAATTTTCAACATGAGAAGTTTGATAGCTTAGAATTTATATTTAATGTAATTTAAGGTATTAGAATGTTTTATCTATTTTTTAGTGCTCTTTTGTTCAAAAAATTATATTTTAAGATTGTAAAATGCTAATTATTCAGTAATTTTTAAATGCATGTTACTTCATTGATAATGTTATATTAAAAAATAAACTGTGCAAAATTTTTATTACTATTTGTAGATTAACAGTTTAAATAAATACAAATAAAACTTAAAGGGTAATATTTCAAATTTAATTCAAATATGTTTTTATTTTAACTTTGAGTGGGTTCTTGTATGTATAAAACATTAAATTTAGAATTATTGCTGTTAAGATGAAATACTGTCTTTTTCATGATAGACTTCATATTGAATAAGTCGCTTTTAGTTATAGTGAATACTTAGCAATTTCTTCTATTCCTTAATAGAAACTGTTGATTTTTATTAAATGTATTTTTATTATAAAATATTTTTATTTGTTGTAACTTTTAAATTTTTTATATCAAAAATATTTATATTTCATTATGTGAAAATATTTTCTTTTATTTTACAGACTATTGCATACAGTATCTTGTGGGATTTACATTTTCTTTTAAGGTAAGTTTACTTGCATGAGCTTATAAAATGTGAATGTTTTTACAAGTATGCATGTAATATATTTAAAAAGATGAATGTATTTCATAGTTATTTTGAAGTATCAAAATAGTATCTATAAAATTTAAGATTATATAAATAAGTATAAATGTAGGGGTGTCTAGGGGTAAGTAATGTTCTGGATCTTGATATTTCAAAGAAATAAGCAGATTAAATTGAAATTACTGTTTAATGAAACATGAGATTATTTACAATTAAAACTTTACGAGTTATTTCATGGAGCATACTCTCAATTGTTGCTAAGCCTATTGGCCTCCACGTTTACTGAAACGTGGCTTCTTGCCTGTAAAACCGGAGTCCCTTCTCTTCTGTCTCGTTCCACGTCGCAATCGCTTTCTCCGCTAAAACCTGTCATTCTGGTGGGGAAAATATATTTGCTGGTAGCGCCATCTATTGGTGATGTTGTAACCTCACTGATCGGAGAATATATTTAATACTTTAAATCCTATATAAATACTATTTATAATTTCTAAAATATTTTTTTAGTCTTGGTTCTAAGTAAGTTTAATTATTTGTGATGTGTCTGAATTAAGCAGCAGATTTAAATTTCCTTTTACTAAAGATTTGTTTTAAATAGTAGGAACTATTAAGAGTAATGCATTGGCTCAAATGTTTTATAACTTGAATATTCTATTGTAATGTGAAATGATGTAGAATTCAATTCTGAAAGTTTCAAGGGTAGTAACTTTTGAGAATAGTCATCAAATGGCTGTGGTTTAAATTACGAATAATAAGGCTTGTAGTGTGTGATTGTATTTTTTCAAAAATATAACTTAACGAAAAATCGATGTAATATTTCAAGTATTATATATATTATTGAAAGTTGCAAATATCTATTCCAGGAACCTTTCACTTGTGGGAGCTCTTCTACTGCTAATAGCAGAAAGACGTGTTGAAGGTAAAAGTTTGTTTGCCGGCATTCCAACTCTAGGAGAGAACAAACCTAAAAATTATCTTCAACTTGGTGGGCGCATCCTTTTGGTCTGCATGTTTGTTACAGTCTTAAAGCTGGAACTCAGCATTGTCCAAGTTATCCAAAATATTGTGGCTTCGGCGCTTATGGTTCTAGTCACAGTGGGATACAAGACAAAGCTGTCTGCCCTTGTCTTAGTACTGTGGTTGAGTGCAGTCAACTTTTATTCCAATGCATGGTGGACACTTCCTTCCTATAAACCCATGAGGGATTTTCTGAAATATGACTTTTTCCAAACCCTCTCTGTAATTGGTGGGCTGCTGATGGTTGTATATTTAGGGCCAGGGGGTGTCAGCATGGATGAGCACAAGAAAAAGTGGTGATTTTTAATTTTTTCCCTTTTTTTTTTGACATTTGTCAGGTGTACCATTTTTTTCTCTTAAGTTTCTCATGGTGTCGAAATAAAACAAATTTTGAAGAATTTTATATTTTTAAACAAAAAAAATTGTGCTATTTTGACTTTTTTAGTACTTAGCATATTTTATGGTGTCCATCTATATGTAAAAAAATATAAGCATTTTTTTTTGGCAACATTAAAATTACCATTCTCATTTATTTATTTGTAAGTGTAAATTTTTTATATACACAACATGTGCTAGTTGAAAATTTATTAAATTTCATTTCATGTGAAGGGCTCCTTGAAGCAGAAATCTCAATTTTTATGTGCCTCAAAAATTTAATATCTTGATCTTTTTTTTTTTTTTTGTTTTATTCAAAAGATGTGGAACTGTATTAACATTGTTTTTTTCTAATCAAATTTAAATCATTAATGTTAACATTTTTTAATTTTTCTTCCTTTCGTAAATTTGTTACACTTTAAGGAGGAAGTTCTACAGCATGTCAAATGTGAATTATTTGATTTTAACTAAACTTGCATTGGAAATATTTATTGTGCAGGAAATATTCAGTATTATAGCAAATGAAAAAAATATAGTATTGATGAATTTATTCATGATAAATTCAGTCTTGATTTTACATATAAAAATGAACAAAAAAAAATGCATATTAAAATGAACCATAATACATACAAAAATACATATTAAAATGAACAAAACTGAAGTAATTTTTACTTGTGTTAAATTAGAAATGAAAAGGTTTATACAGTTTTAAAAAAATACAATTTTTTATTTCAAAATTTAAGCGTTTTTCAGCTGGGTTTTTTTTTTTTTTCATTTTTTTAACATGAAAGGAAAGAGGAAGTTAAAAATAAATTTTTTGTAACTAGTCTGATTAGTTTTCTTGATAATATTCATATATGCACTAGTATTCTTAATGATTAATTTTAAAAATGTTTTTAGATTTAAAATGAAATGGGCTGAATCATATTTGTCTAAGAATTAAGCCTTATTGAAATATAAATATTTATTGTAACACTTAATACTTTATAAGCAATTAATTTATAAATTTAAAACTATTTTATTTTTATTATATAAGTAATCATTAATTATTTATGGATCTCTTAATAAATTTAACATCAGTTACATATTCATGCCTTTTCCCTTTTGCACAGCGTAGTTTGGCAATACTGTATTGTTTAAATGGGATATTTATGTTAGGTTTATCCAATAGTAAAATATGTAGCTTATTTCTTTTTCTTCTGCATTGAATACTTTATTAAACGAATACAAGTACTTTAAGTTCCTTGATTGTTATCTTTAGTGCTAGGTAATGAGCATATTTAACCCTCCAAATGCATTTCAATTGTCTTCATACGTTGCTTCAATCCTTTGTATTGATCTTGAATGCACTGGTGGTGGATATATTGAAATAATCTTAGTATGTTCTCTAGGTGAAACTGATTGCATAAATTCAATCATTTAATAGCTCATGTAATAGCTTTTAAAAAATTTGTAAAGTGCATTAATGTTGAGTAAACAATATGCATTTAATGGTTAAGTATCTGCTCAGTGCCACATTTACTGGTTTCTTTGAATGAAACATATTCCCTTTAATGAATGAATTTCCTTGATCAGTTATTTGGAGAAATATCACATTTGTAATGTAAAATATGCATTAAATGTTTTTTCAAAGATGCCTTTGTTTCAAATAATTTAATAAAAACTTTGAAACAACTAAAATCTGGGTGTTTTTAAGTAATGTAATTTCAAAAGTTATTGTAATATTAATTTTGCATTATGTGAAGCAATGATTTATGTATGTGAAATTTATTGGCATACAAGCTCTCATTAAGTCTTGTATATGGCACAAATGTAATGTTGATAAATGTATCAACATTATTTCATTCTAACCTTTTTAAATTTTAAATCAATGTCATAAAATTTCACCTGCGAAATTTATTTAAAAGTTATACTCTTATATCTTTCAAAGATCAAAATTATGACAAATATGTAATAAAAAGGTTTTTACAAATAATTTCTTTATACTATGATTGAGTCTTTCCTTTTCAATTGAAAATTAAAGTTATGCTTAACAGAACTTTTTATATAATTAGGTTGTCCTTCTGGTATTGTGGTTAGTGATGCTGACTGCTGTGCCGTAGGGCCTCGTTTTGAATCCTAGAGAAGGCATGGATGTTTGTAAATGTATAGTGCCTTAGCGGCGTTAGGGTACTCTAAATAGCTGTAGAGCCACAAATCCTCTCATGATGTTGATGGAAGGGGAAGAGAAGCGAGAGGCCCCTGACCAACCCTAGGGTGTTCTCCCTCAAAATAGGGGTGGAATCGAGACCAAAGGTACTGTCACCTGTATGGTGCTCAAAGTTATGACTAATGACAAGCGTACATCTAGCACTTTGCCACAATGAATTTTATGGTCCTCGATCTGACATAGTCGGAGTGGTGACATTAGTAACAACATATTAATTAGGATTTAAAATTGTTTATTTCAATTATATATGCATTTTAAAGCTAGGTCTTTGTGTAATTTATTTTTAAAATCAAAATGTTATATTTCTGAATCATCAAATTTGCAAATTGAACTTATAATATTTAAATATTTGGATTTTAAAGAGGAAAATATTTGTTTCATTGCTTGCAATTTAGTTAAGATTTTTTTTTTTCATCATTGAGACAAAAGTTCTACTTGTTTTCTTTTGTGAGTGCAGGCAAAAGACAATGAAGCTGTGTATATTTGCCATCACTGCGTATGAGCTATTGCCATATTTCTGGTAGGGAATATATCGTCTGTATACTCCTGGGGTATAGAGTGAAAAGTTTTGGATGGCAGTTTTCACATCTATATTTTTCAATTAAAAGAGATGGCTCATGCATAAAACAGATGGTATTAGGCATCAAGAGTAGGGAAAAATCTCTCAACCAAATTCCATTATTTTTTGCTAAGTAATAATAGTATGGCTCCTCATATTGTCATGGAGGGAAAATAGTGTACCAATTGGCAAGTGCCGGGAGCTGACCAATGCCCTCGGTCGTAACTAAAGACTGTAAAGAGTTGCATCAGTGGTTTGGTTAAAAGAGAGGATTCTTTATATATCCCAGCATATAATAAAATTTTAGGAGGAAGTTTCGATTTTAACATTAATACAGTGTGGTGCAGAAAGGGAACACAATATATTAACCCTTCAGGTCAGTGTTTCCCATTGACATGTGTACCCCTTCCATAACTTGCATTGCAATGAGTACCCCTCATAAAAAAATGTATTTTAATAACAATTAAAAACTCTATTTTTTTTAATCATACACAAAATAAGTAGAGAAAAATAAAATTATTCATAATAAAATCTAAATGTGAAAGTTATAAATAACATTTATTTGGATTGATAGAAAAGGATGAAATTGCTTGTGCGGAAATGACAGATCGTCATAATTTGGTTTCCTAATTATATTAATTTTAATCTGAGATTCTGTTCCATGTCCAATAGTCTGTTCCTTTTTTTTGTCTTAATGTCTACAAATGCTGAGAAAGCAACTTCACATAAATATGAAGTTCGAAAAGGCAAGATGTATTTTTCAGAACTTTTTCTGTTAAACTCCAGTGCAATGCGTACCTCCGCTAAACTCTTCCCATATCCCTAGGCATGCCACACTTAGGGAAATACTGCTTTAGGTTATGATGTGCAGTTTTTTTTTCATTTCCTGCCAATATCTGATTTAACTATGTCTCATTTGAATGAGAAAAAAAAAACATAGGTAGGGTGATTTGTCAGTACCCTGATCTGTGGAACTCGACACTTCCAGCCATTTTCAGATTGTGGTCTGGTGAACTTTGGCTAATTCTGGTGTGATTGAATTTGAGCTTTTTTTGCCTTGATGTGTTTATATTCCAACCAATGAAGAACATGTGCATCTTATCTAATCTAGAGTTTTTCTCCCCTTATCTGAGTTCCTGAAAATATTGATGTAGTATTGTCAATTGTAGTTCTGCTTTTGTGAAACTAGTATAACAGTTTATATCCCTAGTGCTTTATCACTTGCCATGTTACAAAGTGGCATAACAGAGAATATTTGGGGCCCTAGAATCCTAGGTTCTCCTGTGATGCTGGAGTGTAGGTTACACCATATCAAATGTTCTGTTGAAATTCACCATCATTTATATGCTAGAAATCTATGTTTATTAACAATTCCACCAGTTATATGTGGTATCAATTAAACTAGAAATTTGTATTTTCAAAAACATTTAAAACCTTTGCACATACATAATTCATTCAATTGCTTAAATATCTTTTACGCTCAATTTTTTGCATTCTTTTCTTGTATGTGGGATAATGTAATTCTGGAAAGTTACATAGTTTCAAAAACAGAACTATGAAATAACTTTTATTTATTTTTTACTTAGAAGCCAAGTGGTAGCGTATTGCGCTTCCATGCCATAGAACCGGGGTTCAAACCTTGGGCTGTGCAAGGTCAACTCGGTCTTTCATCTTTTCAGTGGGTCAATAAATGAGTACCAAGCTTGTGTGCTTGAGAACTAAATACTGGGGGTTTCGCGACTAACCAATTGATTGGAACATCTGCTCATGCCCAATGTCATGAAAATTGAGATGGGCACAGTAGGCCTTAGCCCTCATGGGCTGTTGTGCCCCTGAGAAATTTTTCTCAATAGAATGTTCTTTTCTTGAATTGTGTTTTATCATTATTGGTGGAAAACAGAATTGCTTTACATGTTTTTTTTATTGTGTGAGAATAAATTGAACAAATGTCTAAAGTGTGTGATCACGTAAACATTAATACTTAATTTTAATTTGATAGATAAAAGTTTCTGGAATAAAATACAAATATTTAGGCTTTTATATTAAAATAAGGGATCAAGTACTTGAATGTATAAATACTAGGTATTACAAGCCAGAATCAATATACATTTTACGGTTTATGCTCTAAAGATGACGTTTAAAACTCGAAATCATCTTAAATTTTAGTATCAACGTTTTAGTGTTCGAGATAAACATATTTTCCACATAGACAAGATTTTGATACATTGCGACATTAACTATAATTTGTATATTTTTTGGCGAGATAAAGAAGCAATTAAATATTAAAAATATAAAAAATTAACTAAAGATGGCTTTTTTCTCCTCGTTTTATTCGAAATTATACTTTACATTAGAAAGAGGGTCATTTACCTTTTCTCAGAGAAGCAATATGAGGTACGTAAATATGAAGCTCGGCTCTAGAAGATTCAGTTTATTGCGGAAAGAACTGTCATATAATAGTCATGAGTGATCAGTTCAACTAGTGAGACGTTTGTAAATTGAAATTGCTTTTGAGATTTAAAAGATTTGATTCCACATTCTCACGCCGTGTTAAGCTGTTGAGGCTTAACGCCTCGTTCGCGTTGTGTGGAACTTTGGAAGGAGTGGGTCCTCGCGCGCGTCATTTGATTGGGGTTCAAATTTGTCTCATAAATTTTACCTCAGTCTATAAAGTAACCCTACAACAATTTAAGGATTACATTTCAACCAGAAGCACTCGCGAAATATGCCGTACTTTGAATGGATTTAGAAGCGAGGTAGTATATTGTTTTGAAACCTGTACTGATATATAGTGAAATACGTTTACGCGAAAACGCTTCAGACGAAATATCGGTTAACACGAATTAATACACGGTCCCGACAAACTACTGTGCATTTTTTCTCTTAACACAAACGAAAATTGCTTAACACGAAAAGATTTCTTTTCTAAGAGGCGAGATTTAAGAGGGGTGTGAAATGAAAGAGAAGTGGTTTCATATGTTCTGTAGGAAAGGAGGCTAACTTGGCTTTGAAATAGCCTGTGACACGAGCCAATTTTGTTTAAGCTATTATCACCCTCCACTTCTACAAACGTCACACTACAACATCTCATCGGTTGGCTTTGGAAATTCGGTGAGGAGTACATCAAAAATCGGTGAGCTTGGGTCGTGGGTTTTTCACGTATGGAATGGAATCTTTGAACTCGATTTTTACCCAATTCGAAATTTTGCACACTTGTCAAGGACCGATGGCAATACAATAATTTTGTTTCATTATCCTGATTAGGATCCTCAGGAATAAGGATTTCGAGATTTGGCGACTCATTCTAGATCCCATTTCCAGATTTAGCGACTAAAAGAATGTTACAACCCTGTAATAGCGAAAACGCTTGTGTAAGACATTTCTTACCATAATATAAACAAATTGTTCAGTTTTTCTGAAAATGGAAATAAAGAGAACTCGTGCAAGTGAAAAAAAATACATTTTGTTTTTAACCCAGCGTTTCTCAAACTGTGGGGTGGGGGAGGGCAGGATAACCCTACGTGGGGGTCGCGAGCATATCGAAAAGTCCAAAATAAAAGATTAAAAATAATTATTAATTTACCAAAATGAGAAGAAAAACAAAATACATTCTGACATGGTAAAAAATAAAATACATATTCACACTGAGATATATGATACTTATAAATGTGGGCAAGTATTTAATAATTTATTTATCAATACTAAATTAAATGTAAGTTTAGTAATTACTAATGGCTTTTTTTTTCCATGTGGGCTTGTCATATACAAAATAAAATACATATATTGATAATATGTGCAGTTTATACTATTAAAGTTGCATTGTAGCTTTAGCGTCCAAGTACATTATTATTGCATCCAATACATTGTTATTGTATGAGGGAAATTATGACTGTAAATTGGGTCGCAAATATGGAAAGTTTGAGAAGCTCTGTTCTAACCGCTCAACTCAGACATTTTTCTAAATTCTCTTGTTGGATCTGTGGAATGAAACATCATTCATTACTTCATTTTATTTAATAAAGGCAAAAGTCAATCATTCACAGTCACTCCAATACCTACTGATATGAGCTCGAAAGAGCTAGGTATTCAAGTCCCAACAATATATAGCTTCATTTTACCAAAACATCTGAGGATTGAAACAAAAGACGCGCGAAAACGGATTTTACGTTAAATTTCATTAAGGTATCCGACTACGTTCGGTACCGTGATTTTAAAAAAGCGCATAAATGGTTAATTTTCATGATATTTAGTGTCACTTAGATTAGAATACACGTATAAAATTGTTTTAAGGACATTTTGACCAAAAAAATTATTTAAATACAATATTTTGGCAAAAAAATTAACTTATAATAATCTTGGTTCAAAATGTTCTCCTTTTATAAAAAATGCTTCTAAAATAATATTTCGCTTATATATAGTAAAGACTTCTCAAGAGAGTTTGAACTAGGATTTTTGGAAAATTCACGTTATTTTCAGAGTTACCACCAATTGAAATAATTATTGGTGTTTTTTTCTTAAAATATTGCTCCCCTCTGTTGTCGTAAAATATGGATAAACCACTTCTAAGTTATGTATTTCAAAAATTTTAGTTGAGCCTCTGAACAGAAGTCTGGGCTATATACGGGCAAAATATTATTAAAATAGAAGCATTTTTCACAAAAGGAGAATAATTTGAAAATGGGTCATTCTATGTTAATTTTTTGTCAACATATTGTACCCAAATAATTTTTTATTGTAATACTATTCTTAAAACAATTTTATATACATTTTCAAATTTAAGTGACTACATATCATAAATATCCATTTATACGCTTTTGCAAAGTCACGGTTCCGAACGTAGTCGGATACCTTAAGTTTTTATGAATGTGTTTTGTTTCATTGATTTTTATTTAATACATGCATATATATATAAATATACTCTAATAAACTTAATTTGGTTGAATATGTTTTTTCTCAATACCCGTGAAATTCTTTTAACATGGTGCCCTCAATTTCGTGTTCAACGATTTTTACTGTACATTTATAAAAATTAAAGTTTCCTATTAATGTCATAAATTACCAAATTTTAAGAAGTGGATAAATCAGTTCTGCTATTTAATCCAAATGTAACCGTTGCCTTGAGGACGGTTGATAAAATAATTCACGGTTATTGGAGAAACCTGATTAGTAATGCCTTTAAAAAAAAAAATGCGAATTCTCATCGCACTCGACATAAGTACGAGCGTTGGACTCTGCCCAACAGGTGCTAATAACTAAATACTACCAATGGATGCTTTAAGTGCGTTCATATTTCAGAGTGACGTATTTTGATCCCATGTGATGTGGATTAATTTTCGATTTGTTACATGGTTTCAACGCTTACAATTTGAGCGAACAGGATATTTAAAATTTTTGATTAATCCTATAAAAAAAATGTTATGGATGAATTGCCGGTTAAATGAATTTGAATTTATATTGTGAATGTGGCTTTATAAGTTGACTTTTTAACATTTCAAATTATGGGGAATTTTCAAGAATCCGTGCTTGCACATTATGTTTTTTCTCTCATAACGCAATTACTGACACAATCTTATTTATTTTTTCGATTTTAATGTGCCTAGTTCAACCACGCCCGACAAAAAAAGAAATAGTTTGAACATTTTCTTGCTCTCGTCTGAGAACCTGTTTAAACATATTGCCCTACTGACCCAAGTTGGCAAATAATTCGCTGTTAACATTATGGACATTCAAAATGGAGCAAATAGTTGCTTTTGTTTACGTAACTACTACGCAAGTTAAAGAATTTAATATTGTCTGCTGTGGTTTCCTTCTGTGTTATAAATATCTCCTGTTTTTTATCCTCTGTAATCGTTTAATTTAAAAATCAATCTTTGTAGGAAGGGGAAAAAATCAAAATCTGATAAAGATTATAATAATGTCACGAATAGTATAGCATTTTTACTTCCTCTTCTTTCTATTATTATCCTACCATACTCGAGATTTGTATCGAATCCAAGATTTGTTTGTTCCCAGTCTTCTTAAAAGACTGGTATTGTTTGGTTTCCTGATAGTCGATTTCACGAGATAATGCGATTTTCGGTGCAAATGTCCCCTCTAGAAGGCCGAGTGGCAGTGATCGCGCGCTCGTGGCCGGCGTTGTCGAGTCATGGGTTCGAAATCTAGGAAGGGGCTGCGGTAGCCCAGTGGTTAAGGTATCCAACCATGGCAGGCATGTCATGAGTTCGATCCCAGTACCACTAAAGACCCGCCGTGTAGGGCAGCGATGCACGTTAAATCTGTCGAGAGCTGAAACGTCCTCCCGTTGGTGTGGTGTGGTAGTTAGGAGAGGGGGGTGCCAGCTCAGGTGTCGTCCACGTCACTTGACCATGGTTCAAAATTACGTGGTCCGTCGCCAAAAGCCCTCGTGTAGCTGAACAGTGCGACGTTAATATTATTTCACTCACTCACTCGAAATCTAGGACCACTCACTGAAGAGACGCCTTGCAAAGGGGCTGATGCATGTTTTTATTTGAAGTGTTTTTATTCACCTTTTGGTGTGATGTGGAAGTTAGGAGGTGTGTGCCAGGTCAGATGTCGTCCTCTTCACTCGACCGTGGTTCAGAATTGGAAGTCCGTTGCCAATAGCCGTCGTGTTGCTTCACAGTACAACTTAAATCAAATCAAAACAAGAACTTATGTTGAGTGAGTGAATAAAAATTAACGTCGCACTGTTCAGCTACACGAGGGCTTTTGACGACGGACCTCGTCATTTTGAACCACGGTCAAGTGACGAGGACGACACCTGATCTACACATCACATTAACGAGAGGACGTTTGAGCTCTCGACAGATTTAACGTGCATCGCTCCCCTACACGGCGGGACTTCAGTAGTACTGGGCTCGAACTCATGACACGTCAGCCACGAGTCCGTTACGTTAACCACTAGGCTATCGCGGCCAAAAGAAATTATTTTAATTTAACTTATCACTTCAGAATTTTAATTATCATTGTCGGAAAATATATCTTGCTCAAAAACAATTTTATTTTTTTAAAAAAATAAATTCTTTAAGGGTTATGTACGTTGATTGGCCTCTTTATTATGAACACCCCTTTCGGGCTACCTTTTGTCTTTGAAGTAACTTTGATTCTTTCTGGTACGCGAAGATATTGATGATGTCGATTGTGAGTGAGTGTTTCTTGACGTCGCACTAAAAGCAATTCGAATGCTTTTGGTGACGGACCACGTAATTCTGAATTATGGTCAAATGACGAGGACGTCACCTGAGCTGGTGCCGTCATCCTGTAGAAAGTGAGTAAGGTTTTGGTTCAGAGATGCCGTCCTCGGTATTTGACCGAAGTTTAAAATTGCAGTTTTTCTTGTCTATGTAATTGGAAAAAAAATGGCGCTTCAAGAAATATTTTATCGAATGGAATAATGGATGCGCATTAAAGAGAACTGGGTCTCAAAGTTCTTATGCATTGTGATGTGATGTGAATACTAACTCGAGTGTTGTCCTCGTTACTTAATATACATCATTAGTTATGAGGTTTCGTCATTCTTTCCGTTATGTTGTAGTTCGATATTAACTCAAAATAGGCAAATGTTTGGTAATCCTCATGTGTCAGTTTGGTGGCTTAGAGGTAGCGTGCCTGCTCATTCCCAGCTGTCGATAGATTTCGAAAATCGTAGGCACGCATCTCATATGATTATGTGACATGTAAAAGATCCCTTGAGTATCAATTAACTCAGGTACTCTCGGCAATATTTAGCATTCGACGAGAGCTTGAATTAAAATTAATGCAAGCGTCCAGATTCGAGAGCGATGGCTGCCACTAGATGGTGCCACCGTGAAATGGCTCTCACATTTGTAGACTTGCAGTGTCTGCAAAGGCTTAGTTGGAAATATGCACATCCCATAAAGGAAAACAAAGTAATCATCATGTGTGGTAGCTTATGTCACATGACAAAATATAAAACCCTTTACCCTTGTCTAAGTCTAGAACGATATATCCACTATTCAAGCAAATTATAGTCGATTCCTTATCTCTTCACCCCAATTAAAGAATTAATATAACTTATAAAAACTAATATATATACAAATTTTAAACTCTGAGGGTAAAATTTGGAATTAGATTTATATAATTCTCATCCAATATTTTGTCGTGTATCTGAGAAACATGCCATTAATTAAAATACATTTAAAACAATTGCGAGTCCTGTAAATGTTCAAAAACTTTACAATAATGATAAATGATGGTCAAACATACACACTAGAATGAACAATGTAATCTCAAAACCGGCATTGAACAATTTCAGGAATATCTTGAGTTATTTTTCTAGCAATGATACAAAGGGTACGTCATGTCAACCGTAATCACTGCCAACGTGTCCGAATGATATATCATGTTTTTAAAGCGAACTTTATCCATAGCGTCATCTTTCCTTATCTAGACGCATTGTGGCATATTTTACTTTACTGAAGTGGTTGTGGGTTAGTGAGTAATGTTTCACGAGCTTGAGCTGGGATTTAGTTGCACGCAACAGAAACTTTCTTTTTTTTAATCGCTAATTTCTCATCGAAATATTATTTGATTTACTTGTCAGGTGATAATTGTTTACTCATCTGTAAGCAATTTATATATTCAGAATACCTTGGAAATATCACCGAGTTCCGTACCGACTAACAGATGATCATACTTCGGTTCTGTATTTTTCAACGTTGTTTTTACATTCGAACAAAAAAAAATATCCGAACTATATATGTATTATTAAATTACTGCACATAATGTGTAAAAGATGAATGAATTCTAATGTCAGTTCTGTAAACAAAAATGCAACCTAAAATGTAGTTAAAAATTTAGTTGTGATCATAAATGTGAATTGTAGGTAATCAAGAATGTGTGCATACACATTAGAGAACATTCTCATTTATATTCATCATTTCATTTGTTATTATGTAATGAAATTAATTTTTAATCACTTTGGAATGTTTTTTTAAGCACTTTGCAATTTTTGTTTAGAATAAGATTTTTTGAATTAGTGTGTAACGATAGTTTAAATTTTATTTCCAAAAACAAATCCTACACCAAAAAAAAAAAAAATATCGGTTGCACTTTTTATTTCTTTACATATCAGAATCTTTTTCTCCTTTGCATATAGCTTAGGTCGTATGTTTAATAAATATTAAGTTAGAAAATTTCTTGTTTTCATAAAATTCGAACGGTAGTATTTACATTACTACGTATTTACTTTTCGTAAAGCTAGCAAGAATACTGTTTTTCCCAGAATATATTGTCTCCTTTTTCTTAAAAAAAATCTTTTATTTTCAAACGATGGCATATTTACTGTTGACATACGGCCGATATCGTCTGAATCTTGAGTTGTTCGTATTGTTCCTGGCATAAACAATTCACTCATTTCTGGAGAAACAAAGCGATGTCGAAATGGATGAATATGTAATGAAGAAATTCATTTTCAGCAACACACACATACAGTGTTCTCTCTCTCTCTCAACAACCATTCGAAACATCTTTTGTATCCTTTAATGTATGCAGAATTCACTTCCACTCATATAGGTTGTAAACCGAGAAAAAATAATCGATGTATTTATAATGGAAGAGTATCGATTAATTACACCATGCAAAAATCGAAAGATCGTTTTCGCCAAAAGTAAAAGAACCTGAACCAAACTGTGAACGCATATCAGGCAGAAAAATGTCTCTGTTTACATGCTAATTCGTAAACTTAAACTTCTGCTTATAGTAAGGGTTTTTCGTGAGGTTAGTGGAAGGGGAAGAGAGAGAGAGGTGACCACCCCCAAAGTGTTCTCCTTCAAAGTTCGGGTGGAACCGAGCCAAATCGTACTGTCACCTGCATGGTGTTCAAAGCTAAGGCTAACGACCGGCGTAAAAATCTAGCCCTTAGCCGCGATGAATTTCGTGGGCCTTGATCTGGTAATACTGTCGATCAGATGGCATAAGAAACAATATAACAAAACTTGAAAACATTACATAAATAAGCAATTTTTCACTTTTAACATGTTAACTCAATTATCATTATGGTATTGTTTATAAAACGCATTTGAGACCATGCCAAAGTGATAACATACACGAGTGAGTGTGAGCTTATTAACGTCGCAATATAACGCAACACGCGGGTTATTAGCGACATATCTCATAATTGTGATCTTCGTCAAGTGACGAGGAGGATACCGAGCAGCCACCCCCTCTCTCCAAACTACCACACCACTCCAATGGGTGGGCCTCGACGGATATAACGTGCATCACAGCTCCTCTGCACGGCGGGTCTTCAGTGATGCTCGAACTCATGAAACGCCAGCCTCGCGCTCGTAATCACTGGGCTCCCGCCGCCAGCATACAATACAATATACAGTTCTCGCTAAAATAGAAGAATCAGTATGTGATATTAACGTCAATTCACTTTTCTACTTGAAAAAAGAGTACCGAGTTTAGATGACGCTTTAAAATATTTATGCAAAAAAGGCCTAATAATGAATTTCTTATGATTTCGCAAACCGTAAATGCCAAGCTCCCACTTTTAGCTCAGCATGAATCTCACCTTTGATTCTAAGAATATGCTCCCGTCCATTCTTTCGTTCTATTGCCTCACTTATTTTGATTTATTACTCTTCATTCAATTTCAGCATCTCACTGGATATAGTTTCTCGAAAAATACATTTATTTTTATTGCCGAAAATTTTTTAATTTGCTTCATACATGAATTTTCCAAGGCCAGATTTGATTTAAATATTGATTTCAGTTCTTTTTAAAATAGAACATTCTTCCAGATTTAGATTCGAAAGTAGATATGTTTTAAATCTCGACTTTTGTAAATATCTCAGGCGTTTTTTACTTAGAGAAAATAAGTGAAATGTTATTATATACAACTAAACCTAAATTAAATCAAACGCAATATTCGCTTTGCCAAAAATGCAAATGAAAATCTGCGATATATTTTACTTACAAAGAAAAGGTCGGGTTCTTTTTTACTATTGCTACAGTTAAAAAATCAAAGGAAAGTTCACAGTCGAGTCCGACTTGTCGCAGTTTCAGTAGCCACAGGCTTCAATATGCCAATAAAAGTAACAAAACAAAAATTCACGATGTGCTTCAGGGTATTTTTTTCTCAAAATTACTTTAGCATTTCGAATAAAATATTAATAAAAATTGATCTTTTCTTTTTACTCAGTAAAAATAATGTTTCTGGAAGGAATGACCAAGTTTGAAACTGTACATAATGGTTTGTACACTCATTAAAAAAAAAAAGAAAAGAATTACCCTTAAAATTGACTTGACAGGAATTCAATTCTGAAATTAACATTTTAATTGAATTTCTAAAATAGAAACTTTCCGTTGAACCGTGCTGAATTTTTTTTTTTTTTTTACAAAATTCCAGAGAATGCTTTAAACAGTATTTTCAGATTCAATTCAAAATTAATTGCAGAGTTTCCATATACTGAATCAAGAAAATATAGTAAATTTTACACAGATTAATCTGCAAAACATTTAGTTTTCTTTTGTGTTATAATATAAAATTTTCTAATTCTCATTTCCACTAATTTTTACATTATTTTTGATACAACACAAAATTTATTTTTATATTTCATACTGTTCTGGTCGAGGAAAAATAAGATTTTTAATATTTTATCACTTTCAAACATCACAAATGCATTCATAATTAACAGCTTCAAAAGAGATTGTTTCTGATATCATAATTTTTGCATTGAATATATTCTAATTAGGAGAAAATTTTCTATTTAAACTCCCAGTTCTTTTTTTTTTAAATATGAATTTTAAGTGCCGCATTTTCCGTAAGCACGTAACATACCACTGGACCAAAATGGTCACCTCAGTCTGGAGACTGTTACAGGCTTCTATAGATGACACCATTACAATACAATTAACTGTGTGTATTTGAACTTATATAATATAATTCATGTTTTTAACATAAAAACTACCAACTTCTTTTGTACACTTAGAATGGAAAATTAATTATCGATTGTTTGATGAAAATATTTTCGAGTGGTTGAGTAAAAAGTTTTATTTTATCAACTATTTGGATACTAAAAAAATGTAGAGACATATATTTAAAACATCTGTAAACAAGAAATTTTTTAGCAGAATGCTACTAAAGTTAAAGCTAAGTTTCATGTTCAAAAAATCATATATGCAAGAAAAAACATTTTTTAATTAACTATGTTAATTAGAATATTTATTACCTTGACAAATAAAAAAGATCCATTCTCTCATTATAATATCCATTTGTTACAATTTAAATCCCCCTCAAGTCCGGCAGCCGCCTCAAAGTGTGTTTTTTAGCCGGCGAGCGGGTGTTCCTGGGCGGAACGGGCGATGTACGTCGGGAGAGTAATCTCCTGGCAGGGTCACCCAAGGCCGTTCCACTCTGCTCAGCTGAGGTCTGCAGGTGAAGGAGCGAAGTCAGTCTTGATGATAACATCTTGTCAAGGCTTTTGGACTAACAGAAGCTGTGTCAAATTACCTCTGTATCTAACCCCACTGCATCGCGCAGGTTAACAAGGGGCGCGTTCTGAGTTCAGGCAGAGGTAAGTTACAGTCTCCTCTTAGTAAAAGAGAATACTTCAGGCCAACATGTCTACCTATGCTATGAAGGTAAAACTGGACCAGCTTCTGGCCGATACTCATAATGCCCAGATTATTGCAATCCAGGAAATCAAGCTAAAAGAACAAATGAAATTGAACATCAAAGAGTTCCACATAAATCGCTTGGACAGACCCAATCGGAGAGGCGGTGGTCTTGCACTCCTAATTAGAGATGTAAAATATCGTTATACCACAGACGAGTACAGATCTAGAAATTCAGGGGTGTCTCTATTTCCTGGGGTAAACATATAAATTGAATATATTTAATATGTATCACCCTTCAAATCAGGGTTGCTTGCCAGACTCTTTCTTAGATTTAACAACAGCCAATGTATCAAGTATTTTCGTTGAAGACCTCAATGCTAAACATACTTCCTGGGGATGTTCTGTAAATAGCAATAGAGGTTGTGACCTCCTTAATGCAGCTGACTACAGAGCTCTTATCTTCCTCAATGATGGCTCACCAACACACCACTCCTTTAGCTACAATACTGCAGAAGCCCTTGATATTGTTCTTGCAAGTGCGGATGTTTTTCCTTTCTGCCACTGGTCCGTCTTGGGCAACATAGGAAGTGATCATCTTCCCATTAAAATTGAACTGAAAAAAAACCCGGAAGGGCATTCTTACAAGAGAAATGTTTTAGAATTTCGATTAAAGCTGACTGGCCAGCTTTTGCCGAACTTACAGAAAAAGACTTTTCGTCACTCCCGCTTTCTCATCAACTCAACGTAAACTGGCTCAATTTCAAAGCAGTTGTTATTCGTAATGCAAAGAAAATCATCCCTAGAAGGAATTTTAAGAGTTTTAAAGCTATATACCTACATGCACAATGACCCTTGTCTCAGAGCTCTAGTTGATAAAAGAGACAGACTGTTTCAAAATCTCAAACATACCAACAGCGACAGTATCCGAGTTGAGTTTTACAAAACTAATGCAGAAATTAAGCGTCTGTACGCAGCAAAAAAGCGAGCATCATGGCACGAGATCGACAGTATAGTTGATGCTAGAACTAACAATTCCAAGTTATGGTCTATTGCCAAATCTCTGAGTAGAGACCGACCTCAAATGTAGGTCTGCAATACCATTTTGACTGCGGATGGCTTCCCTCCAAATGATGACAGAGCTACTGCTAATATCCTAGGCAGCCATCATCAGAAAATGAGTAGATTGACTTTTAACAAGGCTGACAAAAATACCGAAAGGCAGGCAAAATTGGCTGTACACAAGTGTCGCAGCTCAGATCTTGGTGAGCCAGTCTTCTTGGCCGACTTCTCTATGCATGAACTACTCTTAGTTTAAATGCTCTCGATCCGAAGAAGTCACCGGGACCAGATAACATACACAGGGGTATGATTACTCATCTTGGTCTGAGAGGCACTCAACATCTGCTGGATATATTTAATCAATCTTGGAAAAGTGGCCGACTGCCTCACGAGTGGAAAAGAACCCCTATTATTCCCATTAGGAAACCGGGCAAGGTACTCAGTTCCCCTGAGAGTTATCGGCCGGTTGCTTTGACAAGTATACTATGTAAAATCATGGAAAGAATGATGCTAAGAAGACTCACCTACTTTCTAGACAGCAATAATCTGCTTCCACGGGAACAATATGGATTTAGGAGAGGGCATAGTACAGAAGATCAGATTTTGTACTTTTGCCAATGTGTCAGAGATGCCCAAAATTTAAAACCGACCAATCATGCAGCAGCATTTTTAGACTTATCTAAATCTTTCGATACGGTCTGTCTGGAGAAACAAGCTCATTCTTAAGATGAAGGACATTAAACTCAGCCAAGGAGTTCTTCAAGGATCAGTACTCAGTCCTACGCTCTTCTCTGTTTTTGGTTGGAGTGGAAAAGTTGATTACTGAGAATAGCAGCATTGGTTTATTCGCCGATGATAGTGTTTTTTGGCACTCGAGTCACGACATACCGTCTATTGAGGCTAATCTTTCCCAGTGGCTAAGCAGAGTTAATGACTTTGCAACTAGCCACAAATTATCCCTTAATCTCACGAAGTCTGTGACCAGTTTTTTCACCACCAATAGACATCTATATAAATATCAACCAACTGTTTTTATAAAGGATCAAAAACTCTTATACGTAAAACATCCTAAATATCTAGGTTTTACCCTAGACCAAAAGAGATTCTTTGCAATTGGCATATAGAGGATTTGATTAATAAAAGTAGAAAACGCCTTAATATATTAAAATACATCTCTGGACGTGATTGGGGTGCAGATGCCTCTACTCTGAAAATTACCTATACTACCTTAACTAGACCTGTTTTGGAGTTTGGTTCTGCCATTTTCTTTATTGCCTCAGATTCTAACCTTAAAAAACTTGAAAGAATACAGCTGAGTGCTGTTAGAATCATTGCAGGCCTTCGTAACAGCTGTCCTAATAACTTAGTTCTATATGAGTGAGACCTTCATCCTTTAAATATGAGAAGAAACTATTGTTTAACCAAGTACTTCAACAAACTGCTCAGTTATGGCGATCAACATAGAACCTCTCAATACTTAAAGCATTGGAAAGATAATCAAAGGTTGAAACGAAATAGACCCTTCTCCCAGGCACTTGCCCCTGTCCTTGGACTCCAGCGGGTCACGTTCCATTATAATTTAATGCCCAATGTGAATAAAATGTCTGACCACCCCGAACTTCTTAAGCAATTGGCTCTGGAGGTGATTGATGGAATTCCACTGGATGCAGTCAAGATCTATACTGATGGCAATAAGGGAGAGACAAATACTACTGGCAGTGGAGTCTTAAATGAACTACCTGGCGGCGTCATCAAAATTTCAGAAAAGAAATGTTGACCATGCTTCTGTCTTTAGAACGGAGCTAATAGCTATCATGTGTGGCCTTTCATTTATAAACCCTCTAACTGGATACCTTCCTCCTGAAAAGTTATTCCGAAAGCGTTTAACTCTTATTTTGCGATTCCCTTAAAAAATGTAACAGACTTCTTTCCTTTCCCCCTTTTAGAACTTGGGAGGTCGAACGGGGACAATTTTACGACCCAGTTCGGTCCCTTTGTAAAGTAAGAACCAAGAGATCAATCCTTTACAGCTAGCTGTTAAGTTGCCTTGGGCAATCTTCTTTGAAGCCGTGTAGGAATTCTTCGGTGTTTCTTTCTCCTATATGTTCAGTCACAGTAAAATTAAAACGAAATGAAAGGTAAAAAAGAGGAAAAAATGAAATAAATAGTATGTTAGAAGTTGAAAAATAATTATATTTTCTTCAAAGAAAATTTATTTTTCTGTCATTTTTTAAAAATTAAAATATATATATATATATATATATTTGGTATTGCGATTTGAACCAGAAAAAAGCATCCTGTATTCATTTTTGAATATGAGAGTAAGAAAACGCGCTCACTTTCCTGTTTTTTAAAAAGTAATGAGGTAAAAAGAGCAAAGGCCCTATCTCATTTTTAAACAATAACACAATAAATATTACATACGATGATTATATTTATGAAATAAAACCGATCTTTCTCTATTTCAGTTATATTTTTTAATTTAAAATAGCATAAAAAAAAGGATTTCAATACTTTTAATTTATTTTAATTAAAATCATATAAATGATATTTTTATGTTAACTGAATATTTTTCGGAAAAAAATCTAAATTTTCATTCCTAGTGCTCTCCTTTTCGAACTTCTTGTATTAAATAAAAGTATCTTTTCTACATCGGCATTTGTGATGGACATAACACACATTCAGTCAATAATTTTAATTTTAATGGGGGATATACTTCTTCAAATGCATGACAGTACTTCTAACCATTTTCTACTCAAGTTAAATTTCTTATCTTTCTGTTTCTTTTATTACAAGGAAAATGTCACACATCGATAACTACATTTTCACACAATTCAGTCATTACAAATTCTATTGTGAGAAAAGTTCTCCCCTAATTAATTTTGTCTTTCAAAACAGTACACTTAAAACAATTTTGTTCAGTGAAGTTAACCGACAGTTCCACAATGTATTCATACCAAATTTTAAAAACAAATTTAACACTTGAAAATGTATCCTGTATTAAATTTTTCAGTATACACAAATATTTCCTGCTGTAGGGAAGATATAGTATGAGAGAAGTGGTGTGCGGTTGTGAAAGAATGTTTTCGTACGTGTAGACTATTTTTGAAAATTTAAATATCACTGAAGCTGATCATATAACTGCAAATGAGCCTTATTTTAGTGTGTGCTGGTATCAAAGTAAAACACTTTACAATATTAAACAGCCTATCTATAGGTCAGTGATTCTCAAACTTTCAATACTGGCGCCCCCCTTTTCGATCACAATTTTTTCGCGCCCCCCTTATATTTTAATAATGTACTGAATGTAAAAATAATGCACTTTGACGCTAAAGTTACAATAGGCGATCTTAATTATAAACCATTGTAACGTCACGTTTCGAAAACAACAACAACATCTGGTGTCGGTTTCTTTGTAGATTCGACGCCCACACGTGCAATTTCCGATCCAGCGCAACCCCTGTTTGACCCCCCCGAGGAATCTAGCGACCCGACCGGAAGATGAGAGAAGAGAGATGCTTTTGAACTTGCACGGGAGCGGTAACCAACGAAACCTCCTCTCACAAAATAGTGGACTCTAACAATCTAATTAATTTTAATAACTTTAATGTATCATTTTGTAAATAATTTTCAATAGTTGTGACGTAATAAATTCCAAATTTTAATTCACCAAGAATACGCAACCGTTATTCTTTCAAACGTTACAGCTTAGAGTTTTGGTGGCAGCGCTTTGGGATAAAAAGTTAGCATTCAGGACCCGTGAGAGGAGGAAAATTTTGATTTTTACGGGACGGACCGCAACGCAGGGAGAAAAAGAGATCTTCGGAAGCCGTGCTGCAAGTAAATTCAGCTTCGGAGAAAGAGAGCGTCCTGCTCATAAAAAGATCAAACTGATCTATAGTGTTAACGGCTAGTGTCCGAAGGGAAAGCGATTTTCGGAAGCCGTGCTGCAAGTAAATTCAGCTTCGGAGAAAAAGAGCGTCCTGCTCAAAGATCAAACTGATCTATAGTGTTAACGGCGAGAGTGTCCGAAGGAAAGCGATTTTCGGAAGCCGTGCTGCAAGTAAATTCAGCTTCGAGAAAGGGGGAGCGTCCTGCTCATAGAAGATCAAACTGATCCACATCTACAGTGTTAACGGCGAAAGTGTCCGAAGGAAAGCGATTTTCGAAGCCGTACCACTAGTGCACATAATTTGCTTCTGACAGCAAGCTGAGTACTTCAAATGGGTGAGTACTGTTATATTTTTTGAGTTGCAAACTGCATATTGTATTAGGAATTTTGGTTAAAGTGTTCTTTAGAAATTTTGAAATACTTAGTGTTTTTTCTTGCATGGGAACAGTGTTATTTTGTTTCTAGAGAATTGTAATTGTATTTCAAGCATTGTGTGCAATTTTAGCTTAAGATTTATTGTGTTTTAAGTCTCTTGAATGATTTTGATTATTTTTAGTGTTAAGTTTTTCTTTGTGTATTTCTGTGTATGCATGGGACCAGTGTTATTGTATTAATAGAGAATAGTAACAATAGTGCAAAAATTTAGCGTGACATTTATTTGATATTGTTTAAAAAATGGCTTTCCTTGGTAAAGGGAAAAAAGCAAGACATGTTGCAACTTGCTGAGGAATTAGGAATAAATGCCACTTTAAATATGACTGTCCCTAGCATAAAAATTGCAATCACTAACAGTGAAGGTTATGAAGAGGAATTTGTTAAAAATCTGTATGAGACTATCATTGCAAACGGAAAAAGATTGAAGAGTTAGAAAGGGCTGAAAAAATGAGATTAGAGAGTTAGAAAGGGGCTGAAAAAATGAGATTAGAGGAGTTAGAAAGGGCTGAAAAATGAGATTAGAGGAGTTAGAAAGGGCTGAAAAAATGAGATTAGAGGAGTTAGAAAGGGCTGAAAAAATGAGATTAGAGGAGTTAGAAAGGGCTGAAAAATGAGATTGGAGGAGTTAGTAAAGGAGCAGGCATTAAAAGAGAAAGAATTACAGCTGAAATTTGATTTAGAAAGGTTTAAAATAGAATCCGGATTTAGGGTAAACGATGAATCAAACGATTCTACAAATGCATGTTCTGTAACCTCTAATTTAAACTTAAAAAATTGATCCCAGATTTCGATCCTAAGCAGTCAGATATTAGTTTATATCTAGTGATCTTTGAACGCCAGGCTAAAAGGGCGGCAATAGAAAAGAAAAAGAGTGGGTGGGACAATTATTGGGTTTGTTACCCTAGAGATCGTGCAATTTATTGCTCGCGAACCGGAGGAACAAGCCGAAAATTACGATAATGTAAAAAATTATTACTTAAAAGATTCAAGTTAAGTCCGAGGTCTTTCGGCAAAAATTTGTCCAACACCAGAAAAAAATCCGATAGCACCTGGAAGGATTTCACTTTTTGAAATTACGAATTATCTAGATGAGTGGCTGATTGGCTTAGAAATAAATACCTTTCAAGATCTTAAAGATCTAATGGTGGTCGATCAATTAAAAACGCGCCAATGCTAGTATGAAAGATCATTTTTAGATAATTGGGCAAACCTTAAATCAGCTACTCAAATAGCAGAACTCTTTGATAATTATGAGGACGTCCGAAAGGTAAATTGAAAACCCATGGATAGGTGGGGCAGAAATGATAAAATTTGACATACTAGGATCAAGGAAAAAGAAAATAGATTTGGGAAAACTTCCCCAGATTAGAGCTTCTGTTCCGGAGAGTACTAGAGAGAGAACTTTTGAAAAAACGCGTGATACAAAGATGTTATCATTGCAATATGCCTGACATATAAAAGCCGGTTGCCCTAAATTAATAAAAAAACAAAACGACGGAAACTCTCAATAATATTGAAGGAAATGAAAACCCGGATTTTCTTAATTCATATACAACAAAGGGCTCTGTGAATGGTCACGAGATAGACATTCTTAGAGATACGGGAGCGACAATAGATTTAGTATGTGCAAAATACATAAATCCTTCTTCTTTTCTGGTGAAAATGTTTGGGTAAAAAACAACCGTTAAGCCCAGAATTAGTTTGTTTACCTTTGGCGGTCGTGGAAATTTCCGGAAGACTAAGGCAGCGGTTTGTGGAAATCACTTAAATCAACACGGTCGATATTTGCTTGGAAATAAAACGGCCGAGCTAATAAAAGGAAATTTAGGCTATAATTTCCCTGCCAGTCGAAATATTGAATGCTGTCCAAACAAGGTCTCAAGTCAAAGCGGCTAGAGAAGAAAGGGGAATAGATAGTGGTGATGCTAAAAAGGGGAAGATGAGGCTATAATTGTTTCTTCGGATGCAGAGGACGAAATTTTAATACCTGCACTCCAGGAATATGTTCCGGAATTAGCGCTGCTAAGGGTTACGCGAGAAAAATTTAATCAATGCTCAAAAAATAGCGAGGAGATTAAAACCCTTATACGAACAGGCAGCCAGTCAGTGCAGGTTACCAATCAGGTTTATTCGCTAGAGAAGGAATTATTGGTCAAAAAATCGTAAAGATAAGTTAGGTAACGTGGTGAAGTTAATAGTAGTGCCGGAAGGGTTGCGCGACCCTATTAAATCATTGTGTCATGAGGGAACATCTGCACACCTGGAATTACGAAATCCAAAGACAAATTAAACCGATATTTCTATTGGCCGAATTGCTATAGAGATATGGAACAGTTTGTAAAAACTTGCGATCAGTGTCAGAGGGCTGGGAAGCCCATGATAAAAAAGAAAGCTCCACTAAAATTGGTCCCTGTTATTCAGGAGGTTTTTACTAAGCTAAATATTGATGCATGTGGGCCTCCCCGATCACATCTAAAGGGAATCGATATCTCATCACGGCCATTCGCATGTC